>CASHTH010001797.1:0-181657 GCA_030341885.1 Geodia barretti
ACCGAGGGTTAAATCCAAGTATGCTAATCGTGTTAGTCAATTGGTAAACTCAATTTTTCAAAGGTTATCCTAGGTCAAATAGACTTTAGTAATGCCAGCCAATGTACATGAAAAGCAAGCAAGGCAACCCTCGGCACACTGGAAACGCTAGCCTCGTTCCCAGTGCGTTTTTTGCAGGGGAGCCTGGTACAATCAGTAACCGCTCATCCCCAGGCGCCGTAGAAGCTCTTATACACATTAGAACAGATCTAGAACGACTTTAGGTCACTAGAGAAGGGTTCCATGTAGGCAAACGTGCGACCTACACAGCCTTATGTGAAAGGCTGCAGGCAAGGTAAGCATGAAACTAAGATCTTTCGCTGTGCATTTGCTATGTTTTTAGGCTTGGAAAACATTCTCCGCAGAATTTTGGCCTATGTGAAAACGTGCACGCAGAAGTCTTATGTACTGCTAATTGGTGGGCTGGGCCATCATACCGTTATGCTGACTCGTGGTCTCCTACCAGGTCGCTGAGAGTTGGTAACGGGCTAGCTACGTATACTACTAGATAACATGCGCGAGTTGATACACGCCCCGCATTGCAACCTCTGGTGCCTCCAACGTACGCAGAGCATGCACATCTATGTAGTCGCGGTAAGCCAGTGATAATTTGTATATTAGCTTGTTAACTTGGTTATCAGAGAAAATCCTACATACTGCTAGCAGTTAGGAGAATGATCATAGCTCTTGACCACACATCTAACCCTGTAAGGCATTTAAGAGTCTTCTTATTAGCATGCATTAGCCTTGCTACCATTTCATATGACCATAGCTCTTGACCAATTGCCAGTTAAGAGTCTTCTTATTAGCATGCATTAGCCTTGCTACCATTTCATATGACCATAGCTCTTGACCACACTGCCATTTAAGAGTCTTCTTATTAGCATGCATTAGCCATGCTACCACTTCATATGACCATAGCTCTTGACCACACTGCCATTTAAGAGTCTTCTTATTAGCATGCATTAGCCTTGCTACCATTTCATATGACCATAGCTCTTGACCACACTGCCATTTCAGAGTCTTCTTATTAGCATGCATTAGCCTTGCTACCATTTCATATGACCATAGCTCTTGACCACACTGCCATTTCAGAGTCTTCTTATTAGCATGCATTAGCCTTGCTACCACTTCATATGACTGCACCACGACATCTAGGTCATTAAGAAGCTCCGCAACATATGGGAGTTTTTCTGTGTTAATTGTGGCAGTGTAGTTCAGTTGTATAGCCCATTGTGTGGTCTATGACAGACAAAACCAGCAATGCTACATAAAGTACAAGACAGGTTGAAGTAGCACTTGTGCCTTCTCAATCATGGAAATTCGTGTGCTGGCCTCTGCAGTGCTGCTTGTCGTTTGCATAGTAGTCTGTGCCTGTCAGGAGAAGGAACAACCACTGACTACTAGTCAACTCAGGAGGGAGTTGAATAGAGCTATGCATGCTATGGTAGTAACAGTCTTCGAAATGTTCACTCCTGGCTACACTCCCAGTCACCCTGCCTCCTCCTGCGAGGAGATCCTCCAGCTGGCCCCACAGTCTACCTCAGGTCTCTACTGGATCAGCGGAACTGACAATGGACCCAGTCAAATGTACTGTGACTTTACTCCCGGCTACAATGCTACTCACCCTGCCTCCTCCTGCGAGGAGATCCTCCAGCTGGCCCCACAGTCTACCTCAGGTCTCTACTGGATCAGCGGAACTGACAATGGACCCAGTCAAATGTACTGTGACTTTACTCCCGGCTACAATGCTACTCACCCTGCCTCCTCCTGCGAGGAGATCCTCCAGCTGGCCACACAGTCTACCTCAGGTCTCTACTGGCTCAGGGGAACAGACAACAGACCCAGTCAAATGTACTGTGACATGGAGAGGAGCTGCAAAGGTGTAGCTGGAGGCTGGATGAGGGTGGCCTCTATCGACATGACTGACACTAGCAGTACCTGTCCATCTGGTCTGAGGGCCACCTTCACTTTTGTTGTCAATGTGTGTACGAGGAACATTGATGGTAGTGGATGCTCTTCGGCTATGTTGCCAGTACAGGGAGTAGAGTACTCTCAAGTGTGTGGCAAGATTATTGGATACCAGTTTGGTTCAACAGACGCATTCGAAGGTAGTGTTAGAGATATCGACGCAACCTACGTTGATGGAATCAGCCTAACGTATGGATCTAATCCACGCAATCACATCTGGACATTTGTTGCAGCACTTCACGAGCACCACTCTCAGAAAGACTCTGTTTGTCCCTGCACAGACACACGTTGGAATCCACCTCCTGTGGTGCCCAGCTTTATTGGAAACGACTACTTCTGTGACACTGGCAGTGAGAACCATGTCGTCGAACACCTACTATAAAGATGATCCTCTCTGGGATGGTGCTGGATGTGGTGAGTACAACACCTGCTGTGACTTCAACTCTCCACCATGGTTCAGGAAAGAGATCTCTCCTCCAACCAGTGATGACATTGAGGTGAGGCTGTGTTCTATTAACCTCTAGGCGCTGAAGTTATTAACTTTGAGACTCTGGAGATCTATGTCCAGTGACTGAATGGCTCACAGTAATCCAGACTTTTGTCAATGACTAAAATTTAGTTAGTCGTAGAGTTGAAAATTGTTTCTAACCTCTGTCACATGTACATGTAGTGATATAAGGCAGGTACTAGTACGTACATCCACTGCTTGAACAGTTGGTAGAGCTACTGTTTCTCATAAATCTCGTGAAAACGGTCCAGTAGAGATGCAAGCAGTGCCTTTTGGCAAGCAAGTCCATAGAAAGTGTGGGGTAACTATTAACATGCTCTTATGAAGTGGTTCGAGAAGGTGCAAGGTGGTTCGATGCAGTCGAACCACCCCAAACTAGTTCACAAGCACCACACTACATACACATGTGACATGATTGTCACTAGATATGTATAAATACAGAACAACCCTGCATTTCAAAATGGGGTCACTTCATTTTGACTCACCAATAGTGATATATTGTGGTCCACATGGTACAGGTACATATAAATCACCCTACATACCTCTCCGTGATGGTAGGCAGAATGTTCTGCCACAGAGCCGGCCAGCTGGGCCACCTTTATCTCTCTCTTGTCATTCCTCTTGAAACAAGTGAACAACACCTTCCTCTGACCAGGCTTCAGTCCTACACACACAAATACACCTTACCTTAGTATGCACTCACATGTGAAAACGCGTTACTAAATCTCGTAGTATAATTATGTACAACTCGCAACAACTTTACTAAATGCCCGCAGCGCTGTTTCCCCACACAACCGGCATATGCGGAAAAAGTGCACGTAAATTGGGAATGTGTACTAAAATACTTTAAATCGGGCCTTTTCCGTAGCGTCCTCGCTGCGTTAGTACTGCCACAATGCAAGGGTCCTCAGGCTTCTAACAGTAGATTTCATGGACTCGCTATTATTATAATTTAATCCCTAGTCGCCACAGCACAGCAGCGATAGGCTCCAGAAATGACAGAATAAAAATGGCAACATGATAAAACGCAAAGCCTCGGCACAAACAAAACGTGGGCATGCGCATTAGCGAGCAACTTAGTATTGATAACTACAAATCAGATTACTTTGCCTATGCCACTCCAGACCCATGTCAACATTTATCCACACCCCGGATTTCCACATCTTAGAGAATAGTACTTATTGGGGGGATGAGGTAGGCATCCCCCAGACAGATAGACAACCCTAGACATTTAAACAAAATGTCAGAATTTATCCACACCCTGTATTTGTACACAGTTAGGTTCACAAAGTGCTATGTAACCCAACGTTCCAAACTCACCATCCACAGAGCTGGGAATGGAGCGTTCGTTGTCCATGTTGGAGAAGAGAATGAGCTCCTTGTTGACAAAGTCGGAGTAGGAGATGTGGTCCATCTGCTCGGCGTAAAGGAGAGATTCGTCCAGACCCTGGTCCCTCTGCTCCCGGCGGTGCTCCAGCCACTGCGTCAGCCACTCCTTACGACGCTCCACACACTTCTTGCTGAACGCCTTGTAAACAAACAGACAAAGAGGGCAATTACATAGTTAATGAATGAGAGTTTATTACAAGAAATAGACTATTTTCCTGACCCTCGCACACGGCCAAAATATTACATACAGACATCCATTGAATCACTGTAGGGGACTGAGACCAGAGCCTTGCCTATACATATGACAACAACAGGTCGAGGTAGAGAGGCAAAGGCTAAGGCAAAGCAAACAAGTCAAGGACAATTCAAAAAGAAGAGCTGCCCTAGGTGATTTGAACCCACAACACTCTGCTTTATAGGCGAGCGCTCTACCAACTGAGCTACATACCAGGGCAACTCGGCTGTACTACATCGTATCGTGTAATCCCCTAAGCCTCTATATAGGATTGCAAACAGTTCTATATGGGTGGGAGGATATTAATACCCGCTAAATCTGATTATGTACATAGATACTCGTTACAAACTTGATGCTGTTATCATTAGCCTGACTTAAATTCCGGTGGTCTCAATGTGGAGGGAGGAAATCCCAGTGTGTCCCCACCCCCTCTCTGTATGCAACAATGATAGACACTCACAAGAAGAATGGCATCGTCGTCGTTGGCTCCGCTGTACTTGAAGGGGATTCTGTGGCGCTCCATGTCAGAGAAGTACTCCTTTGCCTCCTTGCCCGTGCTGGTCCCCAGACCCTTGTAGTACTTGACCTTCCAGGTGTGGGCACCCTCGGTCGAGCACTTCCACTGCTCAAACTCGGGCAGCGAGAAAAACGAAATCGCCCTCGAGCCCTTTGACACCTGTGGTGTGGGACAGTTTATAGTGATTATTTTGAATGCATTTTATGTACAGTGGAACCTCCGATAAGGGACCCTCTGAGATAGGGACGACATCTCTACAAAGGGGACATGTTTTATCCCCATCCTAATACACTTACTGTTTTCACACACACACACACACATTGCAGTGTTAAAACATGACAAAAACCTACGCTGGCATTTTACAGACACCAGTATACACACAGGTTACTACTATATATGAGGAAACTACCCACTCAAACCCCAATGATTCATCGACATTACTACTCGCTTGAGTGTAGCAGGAACTCCAGTAAAGGCCAACATAAAATATACACGGTGCAACTTTGTTGGGTCGTCTTATGTAACTTTAATCACGTTCGTAGTCCAACTTCAAACAACCCAGCGCTAGGAATATACGCTGTATTCTGAGCTGTGGGCTGAGGGCTGACAAATATCTGGACAGGAAGTCCTTATCACAACATCTAGCGCTAGGCGTAGTGCAAATTGTCTGGCTTCCAAAGTAACAATCCATTATTACATTAGTACATTCATTATACAGGATGACACAGCAGAAATTCAGCATTGTGATTGGCTAGTTGAACTACAAATCAGTTAACGTCAGGCATCTCGGGTGCGTACAGGATATCCTCCTCGGCTGTTGACTATACCGGCCTCAGAGTATATCTATATCCTGTACCGCCTCGCCGCCTATACGTTAACTAATACACTGTATTATGGGATCATCACTGTATTTTGTACTAGTTTCATGCATCATGTTGCATGGATCGTTATATTGAAGTAGCATGAGATTTGTCTAACACAGGACACGCACCGTGTACATAGGTGTATGCTACTTCAAGTTGGACCTTGCTCTGCTCACCTTGACAATGGGAGTGATGAACTGCTGTATAAAGGATTGTCGGAGGAGTCCAGGCCAGTTGTGGTGGAGGAAGTTGATGATGAGTCCCTTGATGTGAGAGCCGTCCTGGTCCTGGTCGGTCATGATCAGCAGCTTCCCGTAGCGCAGGCTGCGCAGCTCAGGACCGTCGGTGTACTTCTTGGTGTAGTGGAGGCCCAGGATCTTGACAATGTTGGTGATCTCTTCGTTGTTCATCAGCTGCAACCAGTGGAAAGTAGGCAGCTATGGTTGCATGACCCAACAACTTGGTAACGAGGTAGAAAGGCAAGGCAAGGCAAACAAGTCAACTACACCCCGGACAGCTCTTTCTTTTCAAAGAAAAGAAGAAGAGTTGCCCTGGGTGGGATTCAAACCCACGACACTCTGCAGTCTAGGCGAGCGCTCTACCAACTGTACATATAGTAGACACTCTCACAAACTAACATGTACATATGTACAGTACACACATGTACATGTAGTGTATATATACAAAACTACTATGCAACATGTGTACTACCTACCTATGTATTATAATACCAATAGCAGGATTATTGTTAGGGTTAAATTTATGCATCAAGCTTTCACTGACGCATGCACATTCACACAAACTCCCTACATATATTTTTCTTTGCAGAATATGCGTTCACATAACAACTTTTTGCCCCAACAAATACATACTCTACTAGAGCAACAGCCATTTAGATCACTAAGTACAGTAGCACTTCTTATACCTAGTATGTACAAGATAGGTCCCATCCAGGCTGACCTGGTTATGAGAGGCCTCCCTGACGTTGAGCAGTTTTCCCCTGAGTGGGAAGACGCCGTAGTGATCTCTCCCGACCACGCCCAGCCCGCTGACAGCCAGCGTCTTGGCTGAGTCTCCCTCAGTCAGGATGAGAGTACACTCGTGGGAGTTTCTGCCTCCAGCGTCGTTGGCATCATCCAACTTTGGGATACCCTGTAGCGGCACGGGCAGTAGCAAGTATATACATACACATACATACGGTAGGGGTGGGGTATAAATGTTTCTAGTACGGTTCCGTTTGATTCCGTTTAGCATTTACTATTGTTTCGTTAGTTAAAGTCAGTCACTGTTCAGTGTTTCCCGCAGGGCAATACTCAAACAAGGTGCTTATGAATTATTAATTACCTCAGCTTTCAGGCTGAAAACACTTGCTACTCATGTTTCAAAGTACTTCCTGTTGGGAAACCCCCTACTGGCCTAAAGCCTTTCAAGTGCTACTCTCTAAGCAGTGCACACCTGCTAGTTGCATTTTACCATGCGCAATAATTGTGCACGCCCATTTTCGGGATTTTTCAATCCAGGTGGAGCGCCCGGTTGTTATAATGCTGCGGGAAACACTGCTGTTCAGTTTTAACGTAGAGTCCTGTGTTTTCCCTTTTCCTTCCACTACCTTCTGTTCACTGCTCCATTTTTACATCATGTGTGCTTTTGATCTTCCCTTGTCATTTGCGTTTTCGTACTGTTTCATTTCAGTCCAAGTCAATGAAACGAAAGAGTACGAAAACCCAAATGATAGAATATGCCAAGGGAAAATCGATAGCATACACAATGGAGTGATTCCTAGTGACAACATACAAACTACATATAACTACGTATATATATACTTTAGGCCCACTTTCTTACTGCACAAAAACGATGGACTGGATCTCTTGCATTTTGCAAAACACCTAGTTTGTCCATAAACACATGCACTAGTGTATAATAAGGATTAAACTAATGATAGGGTGTTGTGGTTACTTACCCGAAGTTTGTTTTGCTTGGAGCCTTTCTGTTTCTGGGCCAACTTGTCCTGAGACTTGACTCTGGCCCAGCTCAGCACTCTCTCCACCACTCCACATGACAGAGCCTGATCGCAACATTACCAACAACGGTGATATTTCAGAGAGAGAAGAAAGAAGGAATGGGGGGGCAAGTATACGAATAATGATCACAAACATACACAAAAACAATTCACACAATTTCTACTGAGCAAACCTATCAATCACACTTTGTGCATTTTTCTGTCTTAATCAATCACACTGAACAATGCACATGTTTGAACATCCCCTGGAACACAGTGACAGCTTACCTGTTTGATGAACTTCTCAGAGAGGGGACAGGTGGAGCCAAAGGACTTGACCTTGAGAGTCATGGTCTCCTTGGTCTGGGAGTCAAAGGTGGGGTTCTCGACAAGACAATTGACAAACACCCACAGGTGACCCTTGATGTGGAACGGCTTCAGGTCCATGCCTCCCTTGTTCTTCTTCTTGGCAGCCTCCAGGAGCTTCGAGACCAACTGGTCCACTATGTAGTTCACATGGGTGCCTCCCTGAGATAAATGTACATGCCAGTTAAACAATGAAGGTTCCGTAACGTGTGCTTCTGTAATGTCACACCATCAAAGTGCGAGAGCATGCAGTAGAAACACTGCACTTAAACTCAGGCACTGGCGGTAAACAAGACAGCTCTCACATGCCACAATGTGCATAGGCACCCAAACGATTGATTCTGATTCAAGCTCCTCAGCATCCTCAGGCACCAGGTCTGTCCCTGAGGTTCCAAATACCATTAGGTCTGTCTGTGAGACCAAAATTACCCCCTGGGTTAACTAGAAGTATTGTAGCTAACATGTGTTGTTACTGAGTTCATTTTGTCATCAGGTGGTGGTGTACCAGATGTTCACGGCGGTCCAGGTAGCGGAGAAGGCTAGCTGGATGTTCGTAGAAGTAGAATGCTTTGCAGTGGACAGTCATACATACAGATAGCATTAATGCAGACACTCAGCCTAAAACAGAAGCTGTAGAACCCAAAGATGAAGGCTTAGGTTGTCCTTGTCTCAGATAACAGAGGTGTAACTGCACACACAAACCTTGGTAGTGGCAATGGAGTTGACAAAGGAGGCCTGTTGGAAGCCGTGGTTGCTGGCAGTCACGGCCACCTCCCAGCGAGGATTGACGGCATCGTAGACCACCTTCCGAGGCATCTCCTCCTCTGTCTGGCTCTGGTCTCCCTTCACATACAGCTCCACGTAGTCCTTGAAACCCTTCACCTGCAGTCAGTCAGTCACACACAACACTTCACCAGAGATTACAGCAGATATAAATCCCATTTATTACAACTAGAGTCTTTCACTGCAGCAGAAGCTATTTCGGGCTTAGTCTACTACCTGTGCATGTGTTGTGCTGGCATGAACAACTTTCTTCACTTGGCTACGTACACCTCAGAATTATTAACCTGCGGACCTCCAGATTAGACTGAAAGAATGGTGTCTGTTTATCCATCCATATTGTGTACATAGATTTTGTACATTACACAGTCCAGCTCCTAATTGCAACCCTCCTTTCTTCCTTTCCCTTCTTTTTTGGAGCAAACGTGAGCTATTCACTTCAAATCTATCATTCTTCAGCCCCCACTGCTTTCCTGAGCTACTGCATATGCATAATGTGCAAGTTGGCCGTTCTTACGGGTAGTCTAGTTCCGTTGAGATGGACTGCCACTCCCTTGGTGCAGCCAGCAATGTCATAGGCCCTCCGTGTCATGAGGGCCACTGTGTCTGAGTCCAGGTGGGTCATCTTGAACTTTGCCAGGTCCGGCTTGAACGTCACCTGTCGGGTAACAGTATTATGGAGAATAGCATAATGAGCGAGAGTGTATAACACTTGTTATTGTACAATGGTTTGAGGTTTGCCTTTGTGAATGAATGGACCACGTAACAAGTTCAATCATCAAACATTAGTTTCTGATGCCGCTAATACACAATTGCTGGCCTTACAAGACTTGTACACACATTACACGTTATACCTTGGTAAAGTCGGAACTGCTGGAAGTAACCTTAGCTTTGCCCGATGTCCCCATGTTATTCTTCCACGTCTAGTTGGTAAAAAATTATGGTCAATTTAAGGTAATTTGCAGTACATATGAACTAAATGTTACAAGAGCAAAGGAAAACTCGTGTCTCTGGGGGAAAATTTCCACCCAGTAAGGATCGTGTGATAACAATGCATGTGCACTAGTAGACGTATACAGGGTGCATTGTATAGAAACCCGACCGAAGAAACTACAACTGGAATCCAAACTTGGAACTACTCTCTCAAAACTAAGCTTGGCCTATTGGGCCTGTACATATGCTAATGACAAGCAGAAAAGGTTGAGAAGGACATGTACATTTTTATTTTACTCACGCAGATCTATTTAAACAATACGTTTTTAATTTTACAACGCGTGCATACAACTGTGCACTAAATAGCAAAGCCGCTCTGGTGCTCATGGCCTGGTCTGCACGTAAGTTTTTATTCTCTCTTTCCAGATTTTATATATATATTTCTATTTTGTCTATTTTTCTACGGACTTATTATACAGAGTTTTTTACTGCCTCTTTCTTTTTAGATCAGTTCTTTATATATATATTTTTTATACACAAATATATTTTATTTTTTTTCTACTGCTTATGTATAGTGACTGTCATTGTGATTGTTTGTCATTCGGTTTGGACACTAGGTGTGTGGGGAGAGTTGGCATGCCATAAAAGACTCTTTAACCCACCGCCCCAGTTCTTAAGGCTGGGCACCTGGTGTCCTACCGTGTTGTGTGCAACTGTGTTGTTTGTGTCTGTGTATGGGTGGAGGATGGGGGGTGGAGGGTGACTTCTGGTTTTCTTTTTTCTTTTCTATTCTCTGTGGCTAGTATGGTATAAATATACTTTTCATGTTCTGTACATGTGTATTTGGAACCCCTCTATAAAGACATCCCAAATGGGGACACCTCTCTAACAAGGACACCTTATATCTTTCCACAAGAAGAGCTCTTGCACGTGAATTTACCCCCTGAAATAAATACACCTCACTAACACAGATTAGAATGACTGTATACATATGTATACCTGTTTGAATGACTTGCCAGACTCCTTGCTGGCAGTCTCCACGGTGAACTCTGTGCTGAAGATGTTGCAGAGCTTGGCGCCGTAGCCGTTTCTTCCTCCCGTCACCTTCTTCTGCTCGTCGTTGTAGTTGGAGGAGGTGAGGAGGGTCCCGAATATCAGCTCCGGGACGTACATCTTCTCGGTGGTATGCATCTCCACAGGGATACCTCGGCCTCCGTTCCACACACTGATCAGGTTCTGCTCTCTATACACAGGGAAATCAAAGACAATTACATCACTGCTCTTGACGACTATTACAGCCAAGCATTATAACAACAACAAAGTCACGAGGCAAAGCAACACAACTACATTCACCCAGGACAACTCCAAATTAGCTACCCCGGGCGGAATTGTAACCCAAAATTCTAGGCAGAATGCTCAACCCACTGAACTGTACCAGAGCAACTCAGAAGGCAGGAGCTTGTCTGCAACACAAAACCAAGGCAAACCTCAAATAACTGGCTATGGCACAGTCCACTCACTTAGTATGTAGGCACATCAGCTCTAACTTTATTACTGAGCAACAAATACACTACTATGTACATCTAGCAAAATACACATACAGTACATCAAGTGTACTCATAAAAGATTCAGTGACTCATCAACTTACGGGTCGATGACAATTTTGATGGCTTTCATGCTCGCATCCCTCTGCTTGTTGTCTGCAGCATTCACTGCAATGTGAATGAGCAACAGAACATCAAATGCAGCACACGGCCACACAATGTACTGAACATCCTCACCCAATATCTCGTCGTAAATCTTGTAGAGACCGGGGACAAAGGTGACGTTTCTCTTTACGATGGCCTCTCTTTCAGCGTCGTAGACAAAGGTGAGCTCCGTGCTCTCCTCGGTGGACCCAACGTACGTATCAGGCCTCAGCAGAATGTGCTCCAGCTGCGTCTTCCTCTGGTAGATCCTCTCCACCGAGAGCCTCTTGTTTCCCTTCTTCTCCTTCCCTCCCCCTCCCTCGCCTCCCTCCTCACTCTCCACCTCCCCTCCCAACTCTTTGACGGGCTAAACATGGGAAAATACAGTATGACTCTGCTTTACACGGAAAGATACTTCCATATCACTCATACAGAGGGATGATTCTACTTACAAAGAACTTGTGCAAGGATGCCATCTCGGCTTTGGCTTTGCACACACACACACACACGAGGGAAGATATTTTCCCGCGCTCTCTCTGTAGTTTATTCACGCGACCTTCGACCTCAGTGACGTAATCACACGGGTAAGAGTTTCTATGGAAACAAACAAATTCCAATAGAAGCGCACCGTAAACGCCGTAAGAGGTGCAAGTTGAACTCATCATGGAGATCTCAGAGGTAAAGTAATCCCTAGAAAAGCAAGAATAGTCACTCCGACCCATCTTTAGAGAGAGACGAAGAATCCAGCGGCCGATCCGCGAAAGATGCGTCGCATAATAGCAGAAGACCCGGAATGGTGCGACACCACTCGGCATGTCTGCGACAGATCTAATCGATTTCCTCCTGCAGGAACCTCGAGACCGTCCCTCCCTTGGTCGACTCGTGCATACAACACATCATTAAGCACTTTCATGGTTAGTCCAACACTTAGTAGTGGGTAAACATCACTGACTAAGAATTGTAACACAGAAAGGCCACTGCTTGAAGAGCTCCCTGAAAAGTACCAGAGGAAAGTCCTGGAGAAACTTCCCACAACACTTCCACTCAAGTATAGTGTACACTACTATCACCGACCTTCACGCCATTCAGAATCTATCCCCATAGCATATCAGCTGGGCTGATAGCTGACGAAGGCTATTGGGAGCGGTGCTGCAGGAGCCGATGGGCTCTGTGTGATGTCAGCTCCTACGACAAGAACTGGAGGAGGATGTTTTTCGAGAGACACGCCGCAGAGCTTGTTGAGCACTTTGTGCCCGAAAAGTCTGACAAGAAGGAAGTGAGTGCAGTGTGCCTTTCGCTTCAGTACGGATGTGTGGGTCGAAACATGTATATTGGTCTGCTCCAATATTAAAACTGCATAGCAATGACTCCTTTCCTTGCATTCATGTGCATGGTATGCAAAAAAGGCTGTTATTCTGTGATCTGTAGTTTGAAGAAAAGCTGAAGTTGTGCTCAGAGTTTGTCCAGCGTCTTCAAGTGAAGCAACTCTTGCCAAGGCCACAGGGTGAGCTGCTTGCCCCTGCTGATGAAGGAGATGCAGGGAGCGATGACCTGGCACATGCACTCGCCAATGATCACCTCGATTGCGGGGTCTTACTCAAGACCCTGCATAACATGAAGGAGCTGAGTCTAATGTTTGGGTAAGAAATCAAATCAGTTGTGTTGTTTGCCTTTTATTTGCCTTTCGACCTCGTTTTTGTTTGCAGTGCATGCAATTGCCTGTGATACATATCCTATGTTTCAACAGGGTTGAGAATTGTGGCATGAACTTTGAGTGGGGTTTGTTCCAGTTCACTGTGACTGACTGCAAGAACCTTGTCAACGGCCTCAAGGCCACTCCCACTCTCCACACTCTGAAGGTCACCAGCTCCAAGATGGGGGAGGAGGAGGGAAGAGTGCTGGTCAAAGGATTGCTGGAGCACCCTGGACTTGCAGTACTAGGTAGAGCTAACTGTGCGGCATCAATACACCGGCTACGTGCTCTTACACAAACAACAACATGAAATGAGCCAAAGCACATTTATGTGGTATGGTATTGAACTATAAAGATCTGGGTTCGCAATGTACCGCAAAGGCAAGCAATTTGATGTGGCCAGCATGTTGTGCGTGTCAGAAAAATAGAATGCATTTCTACCTTCGTGGCATAACACAAATGAGTGTATAGTCTCGTGCCCAGCCCAACGGGAAGGGACGTCTGGTAATTGAGACACAGTGTACCGTGGTGCAATGCAACATATATACGTATTGTGTTCCCTTCTTACCACTGTTGTGATCGTCTTAACACAATGTGACTGTTTTGGTTCCTCAGACTTGTCTCATAACAAGCTGAAGAGCCGCACTGGTCGTGCCCTGGGGAAGTTGCTAGGCATGCCAGCCTGTCGTCTGGAGACACTAGTGCTCACCAACAACGAGATTGGTCCAGACGGCGGAAAGTCTCTGGGACACTCCCTAAAAACAAACTCTACACTACTACACCTCGACTTGAGATTAAACAGGTATGGTGCCTCCATAAGCCATGTTTCAGGTATCGTAAACCACCAACAGGCTGAGTGATGAAGGTGTTCAGCCAATTCTAAAGTCTCTAACGACAAATTCCTCGCTTGTCTCACTGAATGTGGGCAGCAATGACTTCACAGAAGCCTCAGCACCAGCTCTAGCAGAGGTATACATTACACCTTTAGCCCCTGATTACTGTATGGCATGTGATCGACCAGGTTCTACAGACAAATGGGACACTGAAGGAGTTGAATATTTCCTGCAACAAACTTGGAGAGGTGAGGGTGGAATGCCATGTGCATTGCTGAGTGTTGTGGGTTCAAAGCCAACCCAGGGCAGCTCTTTTTACCAAAGAGTTGTCCTGGTAGTAGTTGTGTTGTGTGCCTTTGTGCTTCGGCCTCGTTCTTGACACATGCAAATACCACACCTGTGGTTTTATCATTGTTGTTCTCTGTGCTTTTCAGTCGGGAGGCAGGTTCCTACAAGAAGGGATGGAAGAAAACAGCACACTCACAGTCTTTGATCTACGCCTGTCAGAGATTGCGCAGGAGAGCGAATATGTAATCAACAAGACAGTGAAGGACAATCTGGACCGAGACCGCAAGATAGCTACCTAATCACACTGTTCCTTTACTACCTTTTTGTTATTGTGCTTGTTGTTATGTTCCACTGTTATCGTGAGCAATTGTTGGACACTGCGCGATCACAAATTAAACTTTAAATTATGATGTTACAATAACCAAGCAATTATTTACAACTTTGTTACGATAGAGCAGCTATTTTAATGTTTATTACAGTTACTCTGTTAGTTTAATTACTCTCTCTATAGTTCAGTTAATAATCAGCTCATGTAGAAACAAATGTTTGCCGACAACCGAAAATGAGGTTGTTATTCATATCAGCAATGGCATCAGATCGGTAGACGAGGAAACAGCTCTCTTCCTGTCCCTCTTTGGTGCACATGTCCTGTCGTTTGATCTCGTTCAGGTCGCCCTCTGAGAACTGGAGGGAGAGCGAGGGGCCGTTGGTACTTGTGATCACTCCACGGGTCAACTGGAACTGGTCATCAGGGTTACCGGGCGTCGGGACGAATGTCTCATAGCGGAGGAGGGCGAGGTAGTCGAATCGGAGCGAGCTGCCGTTAACAGATTCAGTGAAGTTAAGCATCAGACGTCCGCTGTCCATGTCAATTTCAAACGCAATCAACTCAGGGATTGTCTCATCAGCTTCATATCTAGTCACTGCTTCGATCTCAGATAGAATGACCTCATTTCCCTGCATGTCTTCAATACTAAATGGCTCTACTTGTAGGAAAGTATCGTTCTTTCCATCGGTAGCCAAGCCTTCAAGGACCTTTATTTCGTTCAGATCGTCATTGGTGAGCACGATCTCAATAACATCTGCTGGCGGTGTGACAGAATCATAGAGCCCGCTTAGTGAGTATATCTCACCCATCATCCCAGTATCATCACTGTAGAAGGTGAGGCCAGACGTATCGAGACTTGAGGAATTGACAGTCTCAGTGAAACTCAGTGTGAGTATGCCCGTGTCCAGGTCCAGGTCAAACCCAGTGAGTCTTGGAGAGGTATTGTCCTGCTCATAGTTTGCTGCCATTAGAGCACTAGTTGTGTTCTGCTCAACCACACTGTTTCCAAAAGTGTCTGTGATGGTGGATTCAGCGAAATACAAGTATGTATCATTCCGTGATGTAGCCAGCAGAGTGTTTTGTTTGATCGCATTCAGGTCTAATGTTCCGAGTTTGATCACTATTGTCGGCAGGTTTTCATCAGTTTCTGGGAAAGAATTCTCAGTAAGAGTGAATACAAATGACTCATTGTAGTCGGGACCAGGGGCTAGAGTTATCTGGGTGACGTTGAGAGACATAATGTCAACAGATTCATTGAAATGGAGCGTGAGTGTTTCAGCAGTTAGATCAATTTCAAAACTCTCGACAAGCGGTGGTGTTGTGTCATTGGTATACAAACGGACAGGTCTTGCAAATCCATTTGCAATGGGGTTTATGGGTAGCTGTCGAAGAACGTCCATCACTGTGTAATTTTTCAATGTCAACCAGATTGTATTTTCTGTCTGACCGATTCCCCGGGTCTTTAGGACATTCAGATCATCATTGCTTATTAGCAGGGGCACAGTAGGAGCATCGCCAATCTGTGGGACAGTGCTCGGTGTGAGACTGAAGTATTGCACTGGGTCTGTTACCACCGAGTCCAGCTGTAGAGTGATACCAGTAAAGTCAAAAGTCGAAACATCGACGGTTTCAGAGAAGAATAGAGTGAGAACGCCAGTATTCATGTCCATGTCAAACGCGAGAATTCTAGGCTCAGTACCATCATTGATAAAACTGCTAGCCATGACAGCACTTGTAGTGTTGACCTCGGTCACTGGATTTCCACTGACATCAGTGATAAACTCTGGTGGAATCGAAACGAAGGAAGAGGCAGTTCCTCGTATGAGACTCAACATCTGTTTAACAGTGTTGAGGTCAGACCTTGTCATGTTGACAATGACTTGGAGCTGGTTCATGGTGGTAGCAGTGCCTCCAGTGAGAGTGAATGACTCCACGCCTGGCCCGGATGTTGGGGCTGATAGCAAGGTGATGAGGGTAAGATTGACAGTGTCTATATCGATGGGCTCATCAAACAGGAGGGTCAGGAGACCATCATCAATGAGGTCCACTTCAAAGTCAATGAGTTGCGGGCTAACTCTGTCATCACCAAAGTCAGTTGCACACAGGGAGGTAGCAACATTCGTGTTTTCCAGTGTGGACAGGTCTTCTATGAGGGCAGAATGGACTAGGAGACAAGTGTTGTTCCTCCTGGTGGCAAGTTCCAAATCACGCTTGATGTTGTTCAGATCGAAGTCATTGAGGAGTATTGATATGACAGTTGAATCTTCCGCATTCAGTACTTCTCCACCAGTCAGTGGGACTGATCCTGATCCAGACACATCAGATTGGAACGTAATTCTCAGAGGATTGGTCGAGAGATGGTCCACTGTCTCGTCAAATGTCAACATTAGTACTTCAGTGCTCAAGTTGAAACTAAAGTACCTGAGAACAGGTGGGCTGGAGTCTATGGTGTAATTAGCTGGGTCTACTTGTTGAGCTAGGGTCTCTGCGATGGGCACAACAGGTAGACCAAACGTATCAAGAAGGAGAGTGGAAGGGAACGAGATAAAAGTATCGTCAGGTGATGTAGCTAGGGAGGTCAGTTTCTTGATGGCATTGGCATCCTGTGAATTTGTTGCCGAGAGATCCACCAAGAGCTCTGGTAGGTTCAATGGGTTGATGCTGGCCGAGCTACTCTGCAGGGTGTAGTATTCTCCAGCAATGAGGAAACTGAACTCTTGGAGTGTGAGGGCACTGACGTTGAATGACGTGAGGTTTATCACTTCCGTGAACGACAGTGTGAGCTGTAGAGTGTCCACGTTCAGATTGAATGACAAAAGCTCTGGTCGTGTGACATCGGGGAAATAGTTGCTGGTGTTCACCTCTTGTGGCATGGAGCGAGGAACTTCGACGACGGCATTAGAGTTGTGATCAGTTGTTAGAGAGGGAGTCAGAGCGAGGAGAGTTGTGGGTGCAGACACGGCAATCTCTGGGCGGTGTTTGATCTGGTTCAAGTCCTCTGCCGTTATGAAAACACTCACAATGTGTGGAGTGGTGGAAAGGTCAATGGTAGAGTTACCACCAGTTAGTGAATACGACACAATCTCAGGTTCCTCAGCTGGGCTTTCATCAGACGTGTTCAACCCACTACCACTGGCAATACCACTTCCAGAACCACTGGCACTACTGTTGCCACTGCTGGACAAACTAGAGCCACTACTGCCGCTACCACTACCACTCGACACAACAGGGACCATGTAGCTCAGATCTGGTTCAGCTAGAAAGGTTAGCGCTGTCAAATCCAGTGGCAAGACGACAACTTCGGTGAAGGTGAGTATCAGCACACTGGATTCTATGTCAAGAGTGTAGTCAACCAATTGTGGTGGAGTACCATCTTCAACTACTTCTCTAGCTTTAGTAGGGACAGTGTCGTGACAGTATAAAATATTGGTTGTGTCTAGCACAGACATTTGGAAGAGTAGGGCATACGCGTTGTGAGGGTGTGTAGCCAGCAGAGTGTTGGCCTTGAGGCGATTCAAGTCATACTGTGTCAACTCCAGGGAGACAAGTTGGCTATACAATGTATCATCGTAGTACCCACCAGTGAGAAGGTAGCCGTGCATAGGATTGCTTGACGAATCACTCTGTATGTTGACTTGGGTCGGATCAAATGTCGAAGTGTTCACAGGCTCATTGAACGTCAGGTTTAGCAGTCCAGTGTTCAAATCTAGACTAAAGTCTTGCAAATATGGACAACTCAAGTCTGGTGTGAAGAACTCGACTTGTCTGGCCTGATCTAATGACTCACTGACTATTTCATTGTCTGACTGATCACGTATGAACTGACTCGTAAACGAGATGTAAGTGTCATCCCTAGAAGTAGCCAAGTCTACCAGTGCTTTCACCTGGTTTAGGTCATCGACAGCTAGCGTGAGTATGACAATGGTACCACTCTCTCTAGTCGTTAGAGGCACATCAGAATAGCTCTGTATAGTTGGAGTATAGTTGGACACAGGATTGGATGCACTTGACTGCAGAGTCAGTTGTGTGCCATCGAATGAGCTGGCATTGACAGACTCTGAGAAGGTGAATGCTATCTCTCCACGGTCGAGATTCAGCGAGTAGTTTCTGAGCTGCGGTGGAGTTACATCAGGATACACTACACCAGCACGAAGAGCGTCCACTTCAAGTATGGGCTCAATGCTGTTGTCAAACATATCCATCAGGAAATGGTACTCAACAGATAGAAATGTGTTGTTCTCATCAGTGGCCAAGTCAGTGAGACTCTTGAGCAAGTTCAGGTCCTCTTGAGAGAATGTCAGGGTCAGAATTGGATCATTGTCGGCAGAAACATACGCCTCTGTGAGAGACACTCTAGTGGCATCTGTACTCTGCTCACTCAGGATGGTAATGGCAGTGGCATTGAGCGAGCTGGCATTGACTGTTTCAGAGAAATACAGAGTGAGGTTCTCCCGGTCCAAGTCCAACGTGAAATACAGGAGCTCAGGGCGAGTGTCATCAGTTACGAAACCTGACACAACGAGAGCAGAAGTGGGAGACAGAACAGAGAGAGTGTTATCATTCATGTCCTCGACTGCACCCTCTGTGACCGAAAGGAACGTTGTGTAATTGTCTGTCGCCAGCTGTGTTTGTCTCTTCAACTCATTCAGGTCAAACAGGCTGATATTCACAGTCAGTACTGGTCCGTTGCTGCTGGGAGTGAAGCTAGAGGCGGTGAACATGAACAGAGGGGAGGAAACATTACCAACTGGCTGCAGTGATATCTCTGTGATGTCAAGAGAAGATGCATTGACACTCTCAGAGAACGAGAGGGTCAAAATACCAAGATTCATGTCCAGATCAAAGGCTTCCAGGTCAGCTGGGACTGTGTCTGGGTAGTAATCATCTGCATTCATAGGCACAGACTCAGGCAACACTGGGTTATTGTTGACATCATCAACAGTCGCAGCAATCAATGTAAGGTATGTATTTGCTGGATCAGTAGCTAGTGATGTGTCCAGTTTGATGCCATTCAAGTCTGGGCGAGTGAGAATGAGAGCTACGTCTGGGGTGTCATCTGTGTTAGCAACTATTCCTCCTGTTAGAGTGAAACTGACAGAGTTATTGAGTTGCCCACTGTGAAGGGTTATCCCAGAAGCATCAAAGCTTGCGATATCAACAGTCTCGGAGAAGCTCAGGGTCAGGACTTCCGTTGTGAGGTTAAAAGCAAATGCTTCCAGTTCTGGACTTGTATCATCTCCAGTGTAGTTGACTGCCATTCTGGCTGACTCATTGAACACTTCCAGTGAGACTCCATTGACCATATCTAATACAGTCCCTTCTTCTAATGTGATATATGTGTCGTTCTGCTCAGTTGCCAGTGCTCTTAGCCGCCGAATCTCATTCCCATCAAATCGACTGAGACTCACTTCCAGTATTGGATGGTCAGAACTGGGGTTAATAGTGACACTGTCTGTCAGGGTGTGATACTCTGTGGTGTTTCCCAGCTCTTCTGTAGCCTGTAAACTAATAGAGTTGATACTGAGCGAACTAGCATTGACTGTCTCAGAGAAGGTGAGTGTGAGAATATTGCTGTTCAGATCGAGTGTGAAGTTCACTAGATAGGGTTGTATAGTGTCGGCAGTGAAATTTCTGACTGGGAGAGGTGTAGGTGTGGTTTGATTGACAACTGCATTATCATCCATATCAGTAACCAGTTCAGATGTAATTAGTAGGAACGTGTTGTCCTCACTTGTGGCCACTTGAGTTATTCTCTTCAGGTTGTCCTCATCCCCCTTTGAAAACTGTATGGTAACACTCGGACCATTGGGAGAGAGTATCTCCCCTTCTATTAGCGTATAATTGACGGCATACGGCTGGCGAGACTCAACAAGAGTCAATGCAGAGAATTGGATGCTGGAGACATTAACCGTCTCAGAGAAATAGAGAGTGATGTTTACACCATTCATGTCGAGGTCAAAGTTCTCCAGCATTGGTGGTGAGACATCAGCCGTGTAGTTTCGTACTCGTTTAGCATTTGGCTGCCGGATGAGCACAGCTGGATTCCCAGCCATGTCCAACACTGCTTCCTCTGTTAGTTCAATGAAAGTGTCGTTTTCATCTGTTGCCAGTTGAATCAAGGCCTTGATGATGTTAAAATCGTTTCTGGGTAGAATTAGGTCAATCGTTGGCCCATCTGTGGAATTGACATAACTCTCTTCTAGCTGGAAGAATTGGTCCTCTGAGTCTTGTCCACCGATAAGTGTGATAGAGCTGATATTAACCGAGGAAGCATTGACTGTTTCAGAGAAGTACAGAGTCAAGACTCGAAGATCGAGGTCTAAATCAAACTCTTCCAGAACAACAGATGTGCTATCAGCAGTATATGTTCCCACTGGCAGTGCCACTGTACCAGATATTTCCACCACACTGTTCCCAAACACATCCTCAACCAGATCAGAGCTGATTGAAACGAAAGTACTATTCTGATCAATGGCTAGTTCTGTGAGTTTCTTTATGGCATTCAGATCATCCAACCCAAGAACCACTTCCAGAGTGTGATAGGTTGAGGAGTTCAGGTAGCTTGAGACTGTCAGGGAATAGTGGTTGAGGGAATAGTTACCCATAGCAGTATCTTGGAGTGTGATTGAAGTTATGTTGAACTGTGACACATCCACAGTTTCAGTGAAGCTCAATGTCAAGATTTCAGAATCCAAGTCGAGGTCAAAGCTCTGCAGTTGTGGAAGTGTGGAATCGGTTGTATAGTTGGACACCATCCGAGTCACCATTACCACTCCCTGGTCGGCCATGTCAAGGATGGCTGACTCGTTTACTGTGAGCCAGGCAGTCTCTCGAGTGAGAGCAATACCTCTCCGTTTGATCTCGTTCAAGTCATCGTGCGTTATCCTGATCAGCGCAGTCACTCCATCTTCCATCATGGTCAGATTCCCACCGGTCAACATGTACTGGCTCATCTCCAACGAGACGTTGGGTCCCTGCTGCAGTATCAGACCGCCAAACAACAATGTTGACACATCAACCGTCTCTGGGAAACGGAGAGTTATGAGTCCACTGTCCATGTCCAGATCAAACCCAAGAAAGACTGGGGGTGTTACGTCGTCAAAGTAAACAGAGACAGACTTGGCATCTGATGCAAGAATTGGATCAACTGCATTGCCGTTCATGTCTTCAATTGCAGTGGACTCAATGCTGATGTAGGATGTGAGGTTTGATGTGAACAGATGTTCATTCCGCTTTATTTCATTTAGATCGTCCACAGTGATATTGACTACTATCAGGCGACCATTAGCACTGTACGTTGAACCATCGTTCAAAGTGAAGCTCGTAATGGGCACTTCTATGATGACATCATCCATTCCAAATTCCATGTCCATTGTGGCATTAGTGAATGTGCCATTGACCATAGTTTCATTGAATGATGTTGAGTTGGCAGACATATTTGTCTCACTTGCCAGTTCGACTCTCCCAGAGAGGAGGGTGATGGAAGTGTAATCTATAGAACTGACATTGACTGGCTCATCAAATGTCAAATACAGAAGTCCTCGATTCATATCCACAGAGAACAACACAAGGACAGGATCCACCTTGTCCTCTTCATAGCCAGTTTCATCAATTGCTAGTGTGAGATTCTGAGCAGGATTAGGTTCAAGTGCCATGTCATACACCACTGTGGAATCAATCTGTAGCCATGTTGTTTGTGGGCTCGTGGCTAGCTCTGTGTCCAGCTTGATGTCATCGAGATCATCAAGGGACAGCAAGAACTTGACTGTGGTTGAGTTTTCCGTAGAGATCAAACGGTAATCACGGAGGACATGGTATGAAGACAGTGTCGTGTTTTCAGCTGATCGGAGTGTGATGTCGGTGATGTTGAAGCTTCCAACATTTACTGTTTCGTCGAATGTGAGGATGAGCTCTTCAGAGGTGAGATTGAGAGTGTATGAGAGAAGTAAGGGTCCTGTTATATCCTCCTGGTAGCCACCTGCTGCAACTGACTTGGCAAGGTAATCTGGGATTGGTTCAACCAGCAAGTCCACCATATCCAACACTGTCTCATTCGGAAATGAAACATAGGTATTGTAAGGAGTTGTGGCGAGCTGGTAAATGGCTTTCACAGCATTCAGATCGATGCTACCTATGTAAACTGTTATAACTGGATCATCAGTGCTGTTAGTAAAACTGTAATTAGGATAGGGACCATCACTCAGGGTATGTCTCTCATCAGTGGCCATGCTCGCAGACTGCAATGTGAGCAATGATGTGTTGAATGATGAGACTCTCACAGTTTCAGAGAATGTGAGGGTGAGGACGCCAGCATCAACATCGAGACTGAAGTATAGCAGAGTGGGTCTGATTTGGTCCTGGGTGAAGTTGGCGACCTGAAGTGCATTAGTTCCAGGGATTTGTATCACAGCATTCTGCTCCATATCATCTATTGCCTCCGAAGTCAGGGAGAGGAAAGTATTGTTACTCGATGTGGCTACACTAGTCAGACGTTTGAGGTCATTCAAATCCAAGGTGCTAATGCTGATAATCAGATAAGTATCATTTGGTGAAGCAGTAAAACTTGTGTTTGTAAGCGACAGAGTGAATAATGAACCACTCGAATTTTCAGCTTGTTGGATAGTTATAGCCTCAACACTCAGGGACTCGGTATTGACTGTTTCATTGAAGCGCAGTGTGAGCTCACTGCTATCAAGATCCAAATCAAACTCTTCAAGCTCAGGCTGATTGGTGTCCTTGATGTAGAGGGATACCGGTAGAGGTTTGTCTGCGTCTATAGCCACAATACTGTTACCATTCATGTCTTCAACCAAGAATTGACTAGTGGAGAGGTAGGTAGAGCTGTTGTCTCTTGCCAGGAAGTGTAGATGCTTGATCTCATTCAGATCAGAGTCAGCAATATCAACCACCACAATTGCAGAGTTGGAGGATGTAGTGTAACTTTCATCGGAGAGTGTGTGTTGATGAGTTACGTTCTCAAAGACACAGCATCCTGAAGAGTTATCTGCTCAATATCGAATGTTGAGACATTGACAGTTTCAGAAAACATGAGTGTTAGTAGTCCGGCGTCCACGTCGAGGTTGAATGAGAGCAGCTCTGGCAGTACACTGTCAGGGATCAGATCATTAGCCACAAGTTCTGCCGATCTGTTTGTGGGTAGCAGCAGATTTCCACTCATGTCTTCAATCGCACCACCCAATATGGAAAGGTAAGTGTTGTTCTTTTCAACCGCCAAGTCAGCGACCTGTTTGATGACATTGAGATCTGCAGTAGTCAGCTCCAATTCTATCTCATGATAGTTAAAGGGACTCAGAATGCCTCCACTGAGAGTGTATGACTGAGCCATTGTATCATTTAGGGCTCTTGAATAGATGGTTATTGAAGAGGCTGTGAGTGTAGATGCACGTACAGTCTCTGAAAAGGATAGAGTGAGTATTTCTGATGAGATGTTGAGACTGAACCCAATCAATTCAGGTTGTATTTCATCATCACTAAAGTTTAGAGCTTGAATTCCAGCAAATGGTGGTACAGGTAGCATAGGGTTTTCACTCATATCTAGAATGGCAAACTGTGTGGCAACTAGGTACGTGTTGTAAGTTGAAGTGGCAACCGATGTGAGGCGCTTGATTTCATTCAGATCATTGAGCCCCAGGTATATGGTGACTACTGTTGAGAAGTCAGTCGAATGTGTACTATCATAAAGCTGTCTGAACTCCTGCCCTTGCTCCATTGCTCCTTGTACAGTGAACTCTGAAACACTCAGTGAAGATCCATTCACAGTTTCATCAAATGTCAAAACAATCTCTTCCATGGTCAGATCGATTGTGAAGGTGAGAAGCTCAGGACTCAAGTAATCGGGGTAGACATTAAGAGCCATTAAAGCTTCTTCAATGGTGATGTTTGACACAGGGTTTTTGTTCATATCCATGATGAGGTCACTGCTGAATGCAATGAAAGTGTTGTTCCTGCCGGTGCCTAGGTCTATCAGTCTCTTCACTTCATTCAAGTCGTCTGTTATTGAGTACACTGTGATCATGGTGGAATCCAATACGGAGGACATGCCACCGTTGAGCTTTAGGGAACTAAAATTGGCGGAGAAGTTCTGTACACTCTGCAGAATTATTTCCTCTTCGATGATTGTATTTGCACGGACAGTTTCATCAAAGGTGAGTATAATTGCTCCATTGTTCAAGTCGAGTTCGAAATTGAGCAGGACTGGTGACGTAGTATCATAGATAAAGTCTGATGCAGGCAGTCCCTCTTTTGAGATAGTTGCCAGAATACTTTCGCCATAATTGTCTCTGAAGGCTTCAGCTCTGAGTGAAACAAACACATTTTCACGGGCGGTCCCAAGATTATCGTTGACCTTGATCCGGTTGAGGTCCGGAGTAGAGATATTAATGGAAATGCGGTATCCATTCTCACTCTCAGTCAAGCTACCCTTTGTGAGGGTAACACTATCAGGAGAGATGACTGAAGCATTTTGGATAGTCACGGCTTCAGGGTAGAACATGCTGGCATTGATGATGTCGTTGAAGGTGAGGTGTAGAAGACCCAGGTTCATGTCGAGAACAACGTCAATTAGCTCGGCAGGGGTGGTGTCAAATACAAACTCAGATGCGGGAAGTGCCATTTGGAATGGAATAGCCACAAGTTCATTTCCCGCCATGTCCAGTATAGACCCATTTGAAATGCTCAGCCATGTGTCCTGACTGCTGGTTGCAAGTAGAGGTGACAGCTTGAGGTAGCGAATGTCTGGACCTTCTAGATAACCAGTCAGGACCATGGTCCCATTGATGTTGGTATCATCAATATTGGTGCCTCCAACAAGAGTTCTCGAATCACTTGGAGCAGGAGACTGACTCGATATCAAGGTTATACCTTCATATTCCACCGAAGACACCCGGACAGGCTCATCGAAACTGAGACTAATGAGGTCGAAGTCCAAGTCTAGTGAAAACATTACAAGGTTTGGCGGTGTCATGTCAGCTCTGAGCCCACCTGCCATGATGGGTAGTGCTTCATCTGGACCAATTGGTATCACTGGGTTTGGCTCTCTCTGTACCGCATCGTTTATGAGGTCACTTGTTATGGATATAAAGGTGTTGCTCTCAGACGTACCAATCATTTCAGTTGCACGGATTCGGTTAGTGTCAGCGTAGAGCAAATCAATGATAATGACCCTTCCATCAGAACTTGAAGTTGTCCCTCCACTGAGCTGGACAAATGCAGCATCCACAGACTGGTCTCCATATATTGAAATAGCAGTAGCATCAAGAGGCGATGCGGAGACAATTTCGTCAAAGCTCAACGTGAGAGTGTTATTGTTCAAGTCCAGTTGGAAGGACACGAGACTTGGTGAGGTTACATCATCGACGAAATCAAGTGCATCAACGGCAAAGTTCATCGGAACCACTAGAGCAACGTTTTCAGCCATATCTGTAGCGAACCCCTCAGCCAGAGATATCCAGCAGTTGTTGATGTCAGAACACAAACCCCTGTGCTGCTGGATTGCTAGGAGATCATAATCTGACAGCGTAAACACGACATAAATGTCATCTGAGCTAGTGACAACTCCACCAGTCAGTGTATGAGACATTTGTGCATCGCGATAGAAAGATTGGAGAGTCACCTTTGTGAGATTAACACTGTTTGCCATTATGGTCTCGTTGAATGTCAGGGTCACAGTGTTTTCTTCAAGATTAAACTGTGTGAAGGAAACTAGGGAGGGTGGGTTAGTATCTGGGGTGTACGATGTTGTATCAAATCCACACCCGTCAAATATATTGTCAAGTGAATTACTAGCTTGATCGAGAATTGGATCACCAGCGATTGAGAGACAGCAATCCATTCCATTGTTGCTAAAAACACACAGTTTCTGACGTTTTATTTCGTTGAGGTCCTCAAATGTGAGTGGGCAGACAAACACTGTCTGATCATCGCTCGTGCAACTGCCACCAGTCAGTGTGTGGTTGTATAATGTCTCGGTGCAAGTTTCTAGCTCATCCAGGTCATCAATGAAGCCAGAGCCAGAGTCCATGCCACTAGCACTGCCACTACCAGATACCACTTCACTTGAACTACCTGAGCCAACACTATAGCCAACCTCACCTGAACCTGAACCAGAAATGACGCCGGAGCCAGAGGCTGACCCAGAGCTTGGTTGTTCAGTGTTACAATAGAAACAGCAGTCTCTGATTGTGAACTGGGTAGGCTCGAGAGTGGTGATATTTACTGCCTCGCTGAACGTGAGCATCAACACTCCTTCTTCTAAGTTTACCACATACTCTAGGAGAACCGGCGGAACTGTGTCTAATCCAAAACTTCCAGATTGAACCTGAGTTGCCTCTCTTTCTTCAGTTTTGTCCGTTCCAACGATGGGATTAGCGTTCATATCTTCCACGAGCAAGGACGTGAAGTTGATGAAGGTGTTCTCAGGACCAGTGGCAACTCCCACCCGCTGCTTGAGGTTGTTCAGGTCGTTAAACGAAAGAGTGAGTATGATTTCCGTGTCATACGCCATTGTCCATTCAACACTATCAGTCAGTGTGTAAGAGGTCTCAACATCAGTAAAAACGGCAGAACTCTGGAATGTTATTGCAGTAGGATCAAATGTGCTGGCTCGCACCGTCTCTGAGAATGAGAATACAACAACGCCAGATGTCAGGTTGAAGGTGAAGGACCGCAGCGTTGGCTGTGTTTGGTCCTCGGTGTATTCAAACACTCCTCGAGCTGATCTTCTGCCAATTTCCACGACTTGGTTGTCGTTCATGTCCCTAATTGTACTGGAAGTCAAGGAGATAAAAGTATTATATTGAGACGATGCTAAGTTTGACTGTTCCTTCAACCCATTTGTGTCTTCTTCCGTTAGGTTTATGACAATGACAGTTCCATTTGGACTCAGAGTTGCACTGGATTGGAGAGTGTAGTACTCCTGCTGTACAGTACTGTTGTCTTGTATGGTAATGCCAGTAACATTCAGAGAATCAGCATTCACTGTTTCATCAAATGTAAGTGTCAAGGTACCTGTCAGCCCATCAAGAGAGATATCAAAGCTGACTAGCGATGGTTGGACCATATCTGGTATGAGACTAAGAGACTGCTTTGGGAAAGACACATTGAGTGCCACCACGTCCACATTACTCGTATCAGTCACAAACAATGATGTAAAGGACAAGTAGGTGTTGTTTCTTTCTGTTGCAAGGTTATATAGTCGTTTTATTTCGTTGAGGTCAGGGATATTCAGTAGCACTTGAACAACAGGTGTGTTAAGTGAATGAATCACTCCACCAGTTAGTCTCACAGACTCAACCGAGTCTGTACCATCAATGGGGCTACTCAGGAGAATGCTTTCTGTCAGATCTATACTGGCTACATTGACAGTTTCTGAAAAATATAGAGTGAGTATTTCCGTGGAGAGATCGAGGACAAAATCATCCAGCTCAGGTGGGATTGTATCAGCTCCAACCTCACTTGCTTTTAGACCCTGTCTGTTAGAAATCCTGGTCACTTCATTTCCCACTGTGTCAGCTATAACAAACGAGCTGAAACTGACGAAAGTGTTGTTGGTGACTGTTGTCAGAGATGTTCTTGCTTTCAGGGCATTGAGGTCATTCAAACCGAGAGTAACGGTAACAATTGCACCATCAGGTGAAGTTGATGAATAACTAGAATTTGTCAAGGTGTAGTAGAAAAGCCCATCAACATCTTGTACTATGCGAGCACTGTTTTGAATAGTCAGTTCCGTCACCTCCAGTGAACCGCCAACATCAACAGTCTCACTGAATGTTAGCACTAGAGTTCCTTGTGTCAAGTTCAACACGTATGACTCCAGAACCGGGTCAGTTGTGTCGGGTGTGTAGTCATCAAACAACACCTGCAGGGCATCCAGACCATTGTCTCTGGATGCAACCTCCTGTTGGTTCTGGTCAGAGACAAATGTGGCGGGAAACACAACCCATGTGGTGTTGGCACTGTCTGCGATCCTACGAGATTTTATCTGGTTCAGGTCCGAATCTGATATATCTACAAATACAATGGTATTGTCCCTAGGTGCATAGAGGGAGCTGCTCTGAAGGGTATAACTGGAGGTTTCAATGCTGGTATTAACATAGGATGATTTCTGAATGGTGAACTCGTCAAGATTGAGTGAAGAGACATTGATAGTTTCAGAGAATATTAGTACGAGACTTCCATCGTCCATATCAAGATCGAAGCTTAAAAGTTGAGGCATTGTCGCGTCATCAATGAACTTTACGGCCTTTCTTGCATCTCCATCTTGGATTGGTACAATAGTATTTCCTGCCATGTCCCTAATAAACTCTGACTCAATGACAAGATATGCAGAGTCTATGTCTGTGTAGAGCATGATATTCTTTTTTATTTCATTCAGATCGCTCTCGGTTATGGGGACAACTACTGAGAGCCCTGGAACACTTGGAGTCACCCCTCCTGTCAGTCGATACGTCCCACGAACGTCTATGAAGGTTTCTGTTCCTTGGAGAATGAGACCAGTGGCATCGTATGTTTCAGTGTCAACAGGCTCATCAAAGTTAAGAATGAGGATGCTGCTGTTTATGTTGACAGTAAAGTTATTCAGAGTCGGTGAGACACTGTCACGGGTGTAACCCATATCTCTGACTGGTAAAACAGCGCCGTTGCTTGGGTTTGGCTCAAGTGCATTGTCATAAAATGCAGCATCTTCAATTTGAAGATTGGTGTTGTTGCTGAAGCTTGCAAGACCACGTATGAGCTTTATGAGGTCAAGATCGGCTTTTGTGAGACTAATGCTAACTTCGGCTCCATCAGTTGCTATACCATCATAGCCAGTCAAAATGTACATGGACAGATCATTCGTCATTTGCCGACGATTGAAACCTGAACCAGAGCCTGAACCTGAACCAGATCCTGACGAAGATCCAGAACTCAGCACAGGATCCTCAGGTAGCCGAGAAAGTAGAGTTATCAGAGATACTTGAGCACTGTAGATGTTGACAGTCTCATCAAAGGTGAGTATTAAAACTCCGGATGTCAGGTTTAGAGAGAACGAGAGCAGAACTGGGCCTTGGACATCCTCGGAGAAGAATTCAGGTGAGATGGGTTGAGCCATTGTGCTGGGCGCGGGCATAACAGGATTACCAGCAATATCACTCACCATCGTGTCTGGGAAGCTCAGGTATGTAGTGTTTGGCTCCCTAGCCAGTTCAGTGATTTCCTTGATGGCATTCAGATCTACAGACCCAATATCAACCTTCACGCTATGAGTGTCGTTAGACTTTGTCGAGCTGAGCAGTGGTGAACCACCCATTGTGAGAGTGTAGGAGAAGAAATCAGTTGAAACGTTTTCACGAGGCTGCAGTGTGATTTGACTGATATTGAAGCTGTAGATATCAATTGTCTCACTAAAGTTGAGCACTAGAACGCCGGAATCAATGTCTAATGAATACGACTCAAGCTCTGGTCTGATGGAGTCTTGGCCAAATTTTAGCAGCGGGAAACTGTTGTTTCCAGTGGCTTCTACCACAGGGTTTCCATTCATATCAGCTACTGTCCAATTAGTAATTGCGACATACATTCTGCCTGATCCATCAGCAAGACCTCTAATTCGCTTGATTTCATTGAGGTCATCCAGCCCAATTTCAATGGTGACAACGTCATTGTAGGGGGTCATGGTAAAGGTCCCTGGGGTTGTGAAGGAGAAGGACAAGTCGTTTGGCACTTCTTCATCAGCTTGTCGAACGAAAGATATTTGGGTCACGTCCAGAGAAGTGGTGTTGACTGTCTCAGAGAAATACAGGACTAAGAGCTCTGACGTCAGATTGAAGCTGACATCAAGTAGCTCAGGTGGAGTTGTGTCCTCAGTATAGACAAAAACAGGTGCAGAGTTTTCAGGATAAATTTCAGTTACATTGTTGGAGTACATGTCATCAACGAGGTAAGAAGTAAGTGATATGAATGTCGTTTCGTTTGATGATACCAGTCCAGGCACTCGCTTCAGTTCATTGCTGTCCTCCAGTGTTAAATTCACAACTACTAGTGTCGAATTGTCCATTGTTATATCTCCTCCAGTCAAGGTGAGGTTGAATACGGTTTCATTGGTATCTGTAGTGTTCACATTGAGCAGTGTGATCTGTTCTACATCAAACGTTGTCACATCAACCGTCTCAGAGAAGGTCAAATAGAGTTTGTCAGAATCAAAATCGAGATCAAACGACTCTAGGAATGGTTCAGTGGTATCGGGGGTGAATACTCCAACCTGTTGTGGATTTTCTCCACTGATATTCGTGACATTGTTTCCAATCATGTCCAAAATAGCTCCTTCACTTATAGAGAGGTAGGTAGAAGAGTTGGCCGTTGCCAGGTTGTAAAGTCGTCTGATCTCATCGGAATTGGATTTCAACAGTGTCAGATTTATCATGGTTGAATCGGCAGAGGTCGAGTTGTCCCTGCCCAGAGTAAGAACACCAAACTCATCAACAGATCCGGGCCCACTGAGAAAGGTGAACAGGTCATACTGTATTGTATCAGCGTCAACTGTCTCTGAGAATGTAAGGAGCAACAGGTCACTATCCAGGTCAAGGTCATATGATATCAATTCTGGAGGAGTGATATCCTGAGTGAAGTTGGCCACTTGGAGAGCGTGAGTCGTAGTTATCTCACTCACAGTGTTAAGGTTCATATCCTCAACCAAGTACTCACTGAAAGAGATGTACGAGTCATTTTCGGAAGTGGCAATTAGCTCAATTCTCTTGATTTCATCCAAGTCTGCGTTTGTGATCCACAGCACAATATAGAGGGTGTCATCGAGGGAGTGTTGTCCACCTCTCAGAGTGTGACCGACTGTCGAGTTTCGAGCAGACTGGATGCGGACCTGAGTAACATCGAAAGAACTTGCATTAATAGTCTCAGAAAAGTATAGAGTGAGGATGCCCCTGTTCATATCTAGGTCCCAGCTGACAAGATGTGGGGAAGTGATGTCAGGGTCCAAGAAGGCTTTGAGAGCGTCTGTGGTGGGTCTCTCAACGATCCAGTTGGAGTTCATGTCCCGTATCAGGTTAAATGGGAAAGTGATAAATGTAGTTTCACTAGATATAGCCAGTCCGTAAATTCTCTTCAATTCATCCCAATCAAACTCGGACAATGTCAAATGGACTACTGGATCATCCATTTCTTCTGCGTGTGACCCACCAGTAAGTGTATAGTATAGCACATCATCAGCGTAGTAGTAGGTTACCTCACTCATGTTAAAGAAATAAACAACCTCAGCTACGGTCATATTCTCATAGTCACCAGTGATATTCAACTGTGCCAGAGTTACGTTATCTGCGATGTTGAACCCACTTGCATTCAGTAGATCAGTGAAGTTGTCAAATGAAAAACCTGTAGCAATCTCAAAGCCGGTATCGTTAAAAGTGAAAGTCGCATTCTCTAAGAGTACGGTCGAATTAACACTTTGGAACGTGATCAGAGTTCTATTCAGCGTGTTTGATTTTACAGTCTCATTAAATGTTAGATGAAGGATGCCTTCGTCCATGTCCAACACATACTCTAAGAGGCTTGGTGGGTTGGTATCTTCAGTGAAATTCCGCGCCATCAGAGCATCAAACACTCCAAACTCTGGTCGTGGAATAGAGTTGATACGCAAGTTTCTCTCGTCAAATATAAATTCTTCTGTGTGTGTAATAAATGTGTTAGCAGGAGAGGTGGCAAGTTGTTCGTTTCGTTTCAGTTCATTCAGATCGTTGTAGTTGAATTCTAGCACTGTAAAATACCCATTACTACTGTGTGTGTTGCCGCCAGTGAGGGTGTGATTAATAGAGACGACATCACCAATGTTGCCGTTGTGTAGAGTCAGGAACTCAGGGTTCAATGTATCCTGATCAACAAAATCAGAGTAATACAATGTGAGTGTCCCAACATTTAGGTCTATGTCAAAGAACTCGACCGCTGGTGGAAGGCTGTCCAGTATTAGCCTCGTTGCAAGCCTCCCTTGTTCACGTGGTATTTCAACTACTCTGTTCCCTGCAGTGTCCAGAATGGTTCCTTCGGGGATGGAGATGAATGTGTCATCAAGCCTGGGATCCCAGGCAAGATCCTCCATCAGTTTAACCTGGCGTTTGTCATGGGCAGTCAGATATACCACTAAATTAGACTTGTTGGGATGGAGGTACATTGCTGAGCCTCCAGTCAATGTGACAGCCTCTACACCAGGGAAGGTACCATTAGCCATGTTCTGAAGGGTAACGTTGGGGTACCGAAGTGTGTTAATTCTCACAGGCTCACTGAATGTCAGGGATATTTCTCCATCCTCCAGATTGAGGGTGAAATATTGAAGTTCGGGTGGTGTAATATCCGGTTCGTAATGCCATGCTTGGACCCTCACAACATCTTCAGATGTGTCGTTTGTTTCGTTTCCCATGGGGGCTTCCCCTACTATTGGAAGTGGTGTGACAAAGTTAGAGTTCATGTCTTGAATGAGACCACTTGTGATTGAAATGTAGGTATCGTTTGTATCGGTAGCGAGTGACTCCAAAGCTTTGAGGGCCACAACATCATCAAAGCTGAGCTCAAATGAGAGGTATATCCAGTTCTCAGTGGAGAGTACTACAGCACTTGTGAGTGTGTGATATTCGGTTGCATTGGGACTGTTGTAGAAGGTAAGTGCACTAGGCTCAAACGTCTCTCGATTCACAGTCTCATCAAACGTCAGTGTAACATTGTTGGTGTCCATATCTATGGAGAAATTAACGAGCATTGGTTGGACAACATCAGGTAACAGAGTGGTAGCAAATGCCCGATTGGCAGCTGTGTCGTCAAATTGGATTCCTACAACTGGATTTCTGGCCATGTCGCGGAGCAAGTCCGATGTGATTTCAAGGTAGCAGTCCGGTGTTCGAATATCAGGCGGAAGAGTTTCAGTACAGAGCTCAGTTCTCTCCTTGATTCTGTTGAGGTCATCGACTGTTAACTGAAACACAACAGTTGTGCTGTCCATTTGTGTCAGGGTATCATCAGGACCAGTTAGTGTGACACCAAGGTGTGTGGGAACTTGGTAGAAGGGCTTCAGTGTAATGCTTCTGGCATTAAAACTTGTAACATTCACTGTTTCATTGAATCGTAGAGTAACTGTTCCACTGCTCAGATCAATTTCAACGAATCCATCTGTGTCTGAGTCCACCAGCATTGGATTTGAGCTATCCCTAGTGTAGTTGAAGACTCTTTCAGCATCTCCTTCTTCTCTTTCAACCACAGCGTTTGCATTCATATCTTCAATGGATGCATTGCTGAAAGTTATGTAACAATCCTCTTCCTGTAAGTTGTCAGTACAGAGTTGTTTTCGCTTGATTTCATTCAGATCGTCAACTGAGAGGAGGAGAATGATGCTTGTTCCATTGTCACTCGTGGGAACAGTCTGATCGTTGAGAGTGTGAGTAGCCAAGTTAAAAGTGCTGTTGTCCTGGAGGGTGATTTCGGTCACATTAATTGCTGCCTGGTTGACAGTTTCATCATAAGACAGGGTGATTGTTCCAACTGTTAGGTCAATATACCACTCGACCAAGACGGGTTGACTAGTGTCTTGGGTGAATTTTGAGACATTCAGAGCTTCCCCATTGACTCTGGGTACCACAGCATTGCCATTCATATCATCCACCATCCCTTCATCGAATGTGATAAAGGTAGTGTTTTCATCTATAGCCAAGCCAAAGCGGTACTTGATTTCATCCTGATCATCAATCGTCAGATTGAGGGACAGTATGGTGGAGTTTATCATGGTCCAATCACCACCCTTCAGTGTGTACAATGAGAGAGGGTCTGTGGTATCAAATTCAGACTGGATAGTTATGTGGTCCACTCCAAATGATTTTGAATTGATGGTTTCATCAAAGGTGAAGGTCATGAGCCCAAGGTTCATGTCCAGATTGAAAGATTCCAGCTCAGGTGGTGTCCTATCTGGGGTGTAGTTGGATGCCAACTTTGCCTCGCCTTCTATAATGCTGTCAACTGGGTTATTAAACATATCAACAACCAGGTTAGGTGTTATGGTGATGTATGTGTCCTCCCTGTCTGTAGCAAGACTGAAATCAAACTTGATGAGATTCAAGTCCGGAGTGATGATATTGACCACAACAACAGAGTCATTTCTAGTGTTGGTGTAGCCTCCAGTCAGAGTGTAGCTGTCCTCAGCAGTGAGGCCATTTTGCAGTGTGATATACACAGGCAACAGACTGGATGTGTCGACTGTCTCAGAGAAGTAGAGGATGAGAGTCGAGGAGTCCATATCCAGCTCAAAGTCCTCTAGAACAGGGTTTACTGTATCTGCGTAGAACATGGTCACAGGGATAGCCTCATCTAGAGGGATTTCTTCTAAGAGGTTAGAATTCATATCCTCTACAGCATAGGGGGTTATTGAGAGCATAGTATCACTCGGGTTTGTTGCAAGAGTTATCATTTGCTTGATAGCATTTAAGTCTTCTCTGGTGAGGTTGACAAACACAGTTGGTTCATTTCCATGTTCTATGGAAATGTTTGTCAGCGAATAATACTCTCCTGAAAAAACATTGATAAATGTCACTTGAGTCTCGTTGAATGTGTCCACATTAACAGTCTCTGAGAAGTAGAGAGTGAGGACTTCTGAAGTCAAGTTCAGATCAAATGACCGCAGAGAAGGTGACACGGAGTCATTTGTAAACACGTCTACCGACATGTTGCAGCAAGCTATTTCCTGCGCTGGATTATCTGTCATATCGCTAACTAAATCAGATGTGATAGAAATGTAAGTGTTGTTATCGTCTGTGGCCAGATCTGTGTCCCTTTTGATATTGTTTCGGTCAAACTCACTCAGTTCTATCACAATAGTTGGCCCGTTAGTAGACTGTGTGACACTTCCTTCAGTAAGAGTGTAGTTAGTGGTGTCATTGAAGTCATGGAGTGTTATGCTGGTCACATTGAAAGTTGACACAATATCCACTGTCTCATCAAAAAAGAGCGTGAGTGTGTCTGAAGAAAGATTGAGGTTAAAAGACTCGAGAATCGGCCCAGAAATATCAGGTTTGTACTTTCGAACGGTGAGTGAACCCAGACCGTTGATGATTCCTACATTCGGATTTCCAGTCTGATCCAAGACAGAGCCTCCGTCGATCACCAGATGAGCTGTGGCCTCAGAGTTGGCAATCTCCAGCAGTTTGAGCGCATTCAGATCAGTCCTGCTCAGTTGAGTCACAACACTCGCCACATCACCCTCTGAAATGAAGACACCACCAGAGAGTCGGTACCTATGAGCTTCAGGCATTAGGTACGTATTCCGGACCTCCTGAAGTGTGATACCAGAATAGGTGAAAGTTGAGATGTTTATCGTCTCTGAAAAATGTAGGAAGAGGATGCCGCTGTTCATATCGAGGTCAAATGAATTGAGAATGGGAAAGTCCATATCGTTGTAAAAGTTGTCTACCGGTAAAGGACTCTCACGAGATATGTTCATTACTTGACTGTAGCTCAGATCAGTGATAAAGTGAGGCTCGATAGCTATGTAGGTGTTATTCTCATGTGTCCACAGGTCTTCCAATTGTTTGATCGTATTCAACTCGTGGACTGTTAGTTCAATCACTACCGAGAAATCGTCATCTGAAGCAGTAGCATTTCCACTGAGTGTGTAGGTAGTGGTGGAGTTTGGTCCTGAGATAGCTGTTAGTCCAGTGGTATTGAGTGAATCAGCTAACACCGGCTCATTGAAATTGAGTATGACTATCCCACGTGTCAGGTCAACATCAAATGATGTAACAATGGGCCCAGTCTCATCATATGTGTAGTTTCTGACTCTTAGCACCACACCAACAGCTCCATTAGGACTTTGTGCCACATCAAATAGAGCATTCTCTCTGAGTAGCAGGTAGGTGGTCTCGTTTGTTGTAGCAACTGGTGTGATTTTGTAACCTAGAATATTCCTAGCACTGAGCTGTACTTGTATGATTGAAGACACTCCCGACGTCCCTGCACTGCTCGCACGTAGCTGATAGGCCACAAAATCATCAGCGAGATTTTCCGAGTGTGATTGAAAGACTAGCAGTGGCAGTTGAAGAGTTGCAGCATCAACAGTTTCATCAAACTCTAGTGTAAGAAGACCAGTGTCTGCATCAAGATCAAAGGCAATAAGTGATGGCGGTGTCTCATCTGCAATGTACGTCCCGCCTTCAGTCACTGAAAGAGCTGACGTGTTGAATATCTCTTCAACACTGATGTCCTCCATGTCTTGAACAAGATCGTCTGTGACACTGATATATGTATCACTCTCCTGGTTTGCTAGAGATAAAAGTGCCTTGATTTCATTAGTATCATTGGGGTCAAGAAGCAATGTTACTACGGGATCGTTGATAGTATCATTGACCACTACACCATCAGTCAGAGTGTAATAAGTAGATATAAAAGAGGCATTCTGCAGTGTGATGGCTGACACATCAAATGTGCTGATATTAACTGTTTCATCAAAGGTTAGTATAAGCATTCCATTGTCCAAGTTGAGCGTGAAAGCAACAAGTTGGGGAGGAGATGTATCATCAGTAAAGTTAGAGACCTGAAGAGGCACACTGGTGTTGATCATTTCCACCAGATTGAAGTTTGTGTCAATAACAGCAAACATGGTGATACTAATGAACGTGGTGTTTTCAGATATGGCTATGTCAGTTAGGCGTTTCAACTCATTAAAGTCATTGGCACTAAGATCAACCACAAGGACTGTTGGATCTCTGTCTGACACTTGACCCCCAGTCAACACCACGTATGATGTGTTTTCATTGTCTAGAGAGTCAGATATGATAGTGATCTCTGATGGATCCAGAGATTCACTCGATACTGTCTCACTAAATGTCAATGATAGGATTCCCTCATCCATGTCAAGTCCAAATGACTCAAGGACTGGGTTTGTGATGTCCATTTCATAGACCCTCACCCTTACAGCTGTTTCCAATGGTACTTCAGTGATCTCATTGCCAGCCATATCAAACACAAAGTCCTCAGTGAAGTGTATGTATGTTCTGTTAGAGTCGGCCAGATCGGAATAAAACTTAAGATTATTCAGGTCCTCAACCGAGAGGAAAATCTCAACAGATGGAGATGGTTCTTGGCTGAACTGTCCTCCAGTTAGTGTATAGACGGTAGGATCACTGCGTCGTCTGTTGGATAGTGTTGCTTCAGAAAGATTTAGGGTCGAGAGCCTAACCGTCTCGGTGAAAGACAAGGTAAGCACACCCATATCCATGTCCAGGTCAAAGAAGAGCAGTTCTGGTGGAGTTTCGTCGCCATAAAATACCTCAACATCCAGAACCATATCTTCACTTCCAGCTGTTGGGACATTGAAGGTATCAGTGAAAGCATACGCAGAGTAGCCGAGGTACGCGTTGCTACTACTTGTGGCCAAATTGTCATACTTTTTCAATTCATTGAGGTCAGCTTCGTTCAGTTCTACAGTTAGCGCTGTGTCATCGCCTGAAACTATGATTCCGCCTGTTAGGTAGTATTTAAACTGAGGAGAAGCGGACGAACTTTGGATGTGAAACAAGCCCATGTCCAGTGACGACGCCTTTACTGTTTCAGAGAACGTTAGTGTTAGCTCTTCTGATGTCAGGTTCAGAGAAAAATTGCTAATAAACGGAGGGGTCGTGTCACTTGTAAAATTAACAGAAGAAACAGCATTGGAGCCCTCCACAAGAGCATTATAATTCATATTCATGTCAATAACAGTCATATTTCTCAGAACCACAAACGTATCAGACACACCTGTTGCAAGATTAGCTATTTGCTTCAGGGCATTTGTATCAACCGAATCCAGCATTATGTAGACTTCAGTGGAGTTGACGTCAGATGGTACTCCCGAGGTTAAGGTGTAAAGGGGAGTACTCTCTGACTGTACTCGGGCTCCCTGAATGATAACCTGATTTGGATCAATGGTGGATCCCTGCACAGTTTCAGAGAAGGTAAGGTGCAGTATTTCAGCATCCAGATCCAGTAGCACACCCACAAGCTGAGGGGCAGTGTCATCTTCAGTGAAAACGGATGCTCTAGTCGGACTCATAGGTGCGGCATAGTTGTCATAATAGTCTGTAACAGACATGTTTGAGAGTGTGACATACGTGTTACTTTCTTCTGTTGCAAAGAGGGGATTCTCAGTGAGTGTGTTGATATCACCAGCAAGGAGATGGAGAGCAAGAATTGTGCGACTTTCCTGTGATACTGTTGTTGTACTGTCTATGATCAGTGTGAAGCTAGCATTTTCAGAATCATGCAGTTGTACTGTACTTGGGCTGAACTCTTCTCTATCAACAGCTTCAGAGTAGGTGAGGTAGAGTATATTTGCATCCAAGTCTAGAGTAAAGTTGGCCAAGTTTGGCGGAGTCCTATCTAAAATCAATTCCCTTACCATCAATGCATTTCCATCGGTTACTGCTGTGAGATCACGGCCGTATATATCATCCACTGTAGATGCTCTAACAGTGAGCCAAGTGTCATCTTCCTCTGTGGCAAGCATAGAAATATACTTCAACTCATTGAAATCCTCTGCAGAGAGATACACATCAATGACATATCCTGCTGAAGAGTTAGTTGTTGAGCCCTCTGTGAGGGTATAGTAGAGCCCATTCTCCTTGAACACAGCATTTTGAACGGTCACTCCAGTTGCCGTGAACGTAGAGGTGTCAACTATGTCACTGAATTCGAGACGAAGTATTCCGAGGTTCATGTCGAGTGTGAATGAGTTCAGTATTAGGAAGGTTCCATCTTCGGTGAACTCTGTGGCCTGAACTGTATGCTCCAGATTGGGTACTTCATTTGTGTCTTGAGCAGCATCTGCAAGCAATCTGATGTAAGTATCATCTCTGCTGGTGCCAAAACTGTTGTTTTGTTTTAGTTCAATCAGATTCTCAGGGTGAAGAATGATTGTTACGATCGTTGTCCCATCTACCGATTGGCTATCCAGCATCCAAGGGGTTAATTGTATTGACTTGAGTGGTGCTGTCATATCTGACTGGATGTACACCAATGAAAAGTTAAAGCTGTCATTGCTAGTTAGCACAGGTTCATTGAAGGTGAGAACAAGCACATCACCATCCAAATCGAGATTTGACGATACCACATAAGGTCCTGTCATATCCTCAGTGAAGTTGTGAACTGATACTGCTTCAGATGATATAGTACCTCTGACAGGATTGAGTGCATGAGAAGTATCTCTGATTAGGTCCTCCGTGAATGTGATGAACGTATTATTTACTGTTGTGATGAAAGTCAGAGCTGCTTTTGCACGGATGATGTCTTCATTCGAAAACTTCACCACAATCTCTCTTCCCCTTGTACTGTCGGTAGAACCACCAGAGAGAGTTAGCATTTCATCAGTACTTGCATTAATGCTGCTCTGTAAAGTGATAGCAGTAGGATCGAGGTACTGAGGATCGACTGGTTCATTGAAGTACAGTGTTAGAGTTTCGTGCTCAATCGATAAATCAAAGTGTTCCAGGTATGGTTGGTGCACGTCATCCACAAATCCATCAGTCGGTGTAAAGGTAGCACTGGTAGATGGTACAGGAACTACGTAGTTCCCGGAAGTGTCTTGCACTGTGGAGGCTGTGAGGGAAAGCCAGCAAGTATTGCGTCTGAAGCAGAGCACTGCATGTGTCTTGACGTAATTAATGTCAGGTGTCGTTATGGTGAAAGTGACAATGTGTGGCTGCGTAGTTGATGCATTGACAAAGCCCCCAGTGAGAGAGTAGGTCTCGTCTGGACTAAAGAGGCTAAAGAATGTTTGTAGGGATAACTCGGTTACATCTAATGTGTTGATATCTACTGTTTCAGAGAATTCTAAAGTGATGGTTTCACTGGCATAGTTGAACTCAGCAAAAGAGACAAGTGTCGGTCTTGTTGTATCATTGACAAACACTGTAGGAAGATGCGGTTCTAGTAAAAATTCGATCGGATTCCCAACCATGTCATTCACAGCTTTACTGGTGATGTTGAGGTAGCAGTCTTCACCATTCCTGTCATATTCACACAGTTCAAGCAGCTTGATTTGATTCAGATCTGCAAACGTGAAGTCGACTACAATCACATCATTGTGCTGAGGTGGGAAACTCCCTCCAGTTAGAGTGAATGATGTCAATGTTCCATTCTCGTGTGTTTCATTGTTGCTACTTAGCAGTGTGAACTGGGTCAAATCTAGAGTGGTGTAATTCACTGTTTCATCAAAGTATAATGTAAGGGTTCCCTCATCCAGATCAATGTCAAACTGCAATAGGTTAGGTGGCAAGTCGTCCTCTGAGATGGACGCAATGCGCAGTGCCTCTGTGACAACAACATTGTTACTATTCATATCCATCACTAGTCGACTGGTGGCTGTTAGAACAGAGTCTGGGCCTAAAACACCCTGAGCTGTAAGGGCATTCAAATCATCTAGAGTGAGCTCCAAGACAACTACAGTCGAATTGGCTGTCTGTACAATGCCACCTGTGAGGGTAAATGAGTCCTCACCGTCAAGACTCGATTCCAGTGTGATGGCTGTGGGAACAAATGAATCCACATTCACAGTTTCTGTAAAGGTCAGTGTCATGTTTCCAGAGTTGGCATCAAAGGTGAAATTTACCAATCTTGGAGGAGTGGTATCAGGAGTGTACTCTAGCACACTTAGGGCTTCATCAGGCAATATTTGCATTACACCGTTCCCAGTCATGTCTTCAATTCCGTCTCCTGTGAAAGTGATAAAGGTGTCTGATTCATCGGTTCCCAAGTTCCAGTAGAACTTTATTTCGTTCTGGTCCTCTTCTGACAAGTAGACTGTTACAATCTCACTGTTGTAGTCTTGGATTGTAGTACCGTTTTGCAACGTGTAGGAAGTCGCATTCACCGTTGGTTCACTCTGTAGGGTGAATGCACTAGGGTCGAAGGTTGAGACATTCACCGTCTCGGAAAATGTCAAGTGAAGCAATCCCAGATCAAGGTCAAGATGATAATATCTCAGCGTTGGAGCAACCATGTCACCCATGTATCCTACCACTTCAAGTCCTGCTTTTTCACCCACTGGATTCTGATTCATGTCAAGAACTGCACCCTGTGAAAGAGTTAGGAAAGTAGAGTCGGGGGAAACAGCTAATTGGGTAAGGTTCCTGATGTGATTCATGTCGGCTTGACTCAGTTCGATAACAACTTCTGGATCATTGAATGTCTGGATTACTCCACCAGTCAACTGGTATGACTCAAACATCTCCAAAGGTACACCTGCATGGAGTGTTATGTAGGTTGTGTTCAGTGTGGATACATCCACAGTCTCTGAAAAGGTCAGAATGAGATGGTTGGAAGTTAGATTTAGACTGAATTCTTCAATTTCTGGATCAACTTCGTCTAATCCAAAACTCATTACTCTCCTGCCACTTTCTTCGTCAATTCGATCATTCTGGTTTCCAAAAGTATCAATTGTTAGTTCATCTGATATGCTAAGATACACAGTGTTTCTTCTGGTGTTAGCCAAAGCAGTGCGACGCTTTATTTCGTTAAGATCTTCAGAGGACAACTTTACTACCACAACAGTACTGTCAGACACTCCAGCTACGCCAGACACAGACACTGGAGATTGTTCAATTCCAGAACCAGATCCTGACCCGCTGAACATGGCATCTTCAATGAATGCTGCTGCAAAACTACGGAGGACAGTACTGGTGTCCAGCATGTAAAACTCTACTCCATCTTGGCTGATATTTCTCTTAGATTGCAGAGTAATTTGAGTGACATCCAGCAAGGGGTAACCCATCGTTTGCACAGCTTCAGAGAAAAAGAGAGTCAGTAGCTCACTGGTTAGGTTGAGGTTGAAATCCACTAGTTTGATATTTGTCATGTCCGTTGTGTACATGTCCACATTGAGAGTACTTCCATACACATAGTTTCCAACCATATCCTGGACAGTTGTATTTCTAATGGTGACCCACGCTGTCTCATTGTCAAGAGCTATCCTCCTTCGTTTGACTTCATCCAAATCAAAATTAGAGATCTGAATATAAACTGATGTGCTGTCTGTACTCCCAGGTTGCAAGGTGCTACTGATACCGTGTTTGTGTTTGAAGCAAGTACTGATTGGACAGACTGGGGCTTGTGGTGTGGTTACCACTGTCAGTCGGTTATGTGTGTGGATGGTGAGTTGTTTTGGGATCGGGGAGAGTGGAGGGCGACGGCGGTGGTGTGTTGGGGACGGAGGGAGGAGATCATCAACTGTGCAGTGAACTATGGGGTTGGACTGGGGAGGCAGGTCTCTGCGCCAGGCCAGAGCAAAGGCCGTGTGAGCTGATAGTCGACGCGCGCGGCGCGGTGAGGCTGTGCGGTGGCTCATCGCCAGTACCGGGCAGCGGTCGTGTGGGTGGGCGGCGGGAGGGAAGGGCATGAGGGCGATAGGCAGAGGCGGACTGCTGGCGCCTGGTGTGTGTGTCTGTGTTGGCGACTTGCGTGCGAGGGTGCTGGGGTGGGGAGGTTGCCTTCTCTGGGGCCGTGGGTCGCGCTAAGCGGATGAAAGCTGTGGGTTTCTTCGAGGGACGAGCCGTGCGCAACACGCTCGCGGCGTCTTCGGCTGAAGGCGAGGGAGTCATAGTCTGAGAACTCTAGAGTGATCTGAAGTGAGTTTGGGCTGTTTGAGTCACCACCAGTCAGAGCGTAGAAGGTACCATCTGATTGGTTTTGAGCCGACTGAAGTGTTAATGCAGTTGGTTGTAGGCTACGTCGCAGGACGGCTCATCAAACACCAGTGTAATTGTTCCAGCTGTCAGATCCACAATGTAATACTCCAGCTGAGGAGGAGTTACGTCATCGATCACATCCGCTGTCTGATTAAATGTAGTTAATATCCTGTTCTCCCGAAGCGACATATCAGTGACAGAGTCTTCCTGGATAAGGAGGTAGGTATTTGTGACGTTAACTGAGAGATCAGTCCGCAACTTGATCATGTTCAGTGTGTCAGTGTCAATAAGGACGTCGATGATGTGGTTATTGTCAGATATTACATCGCTGTCCCTTAAAGAGATTTCCTGCATCACAAAGCTGTCATTTTCACTTGGAAATAGGAAGAATCCAGAGAGATCTATGCTGCTTGCATTCACTGTCTCGTCAAATGTTAGAGTAAGGATCTCTGATGTCAGATTGATGGTGAAATTTTGCAGGACCGGGCTCATTGTGTCTTCGAAAAAGAGTCCATCGGGCACTTCTTGTGCACTACCAGGAGTTATTGCAACCACTGGCAAGTCCTCCATGTCTCTAATGAGTGTAGGCTCAATAGACACGAATGTGTTGCTTTGTGAGGTAGCCAGTTCTGGAATACGTTTGATGGCATTGAGATCATCTCTAGAGAGATAGACAATTACTACTGGTCCATCGGTACTGTTAGTCACTGTATCTTCAGACGATAGACGATACGAATATTCCACAGATGTGTTTTGTGATTGGAAGACGAGTGCCGAAACATTCAAAGAATTTGTATTGACGGTCTCAGAGAAATATAGCACAAGTTCTTGTGTGTCCAAGTTAAAGGAGTAGCTTTCAAGCTCGGGATGGGTTGTGTCAAACATGTAGTCCTCATCTGAGAGAGGCAGAGCTGATGACGTGTTGACCTCTTCGACATAGTTGTCAAACATGTCCTGAATGGCAGAGGAGGTGAGAGAAACAAATGTCGTGGAAGCACTTGTTGCAAGGTTTGTTAGCCGTTTCAGTATATTCAGGTCTTCCAAACTGATGCCGAGTGTAATGTTTACTGCGTTGTCGCTCAGAGAAGAACTGGTACTGAGGTTGTAGGAGGAAAAAAGCGCGTCTGATTCGTTCAGTGTATTCTGAATTGTAAACTCAGCTCCAACCAATGTCGTAGCTCTCACTGTTTCTGAGAAGGTGAGATAAATGTTCCCAGCATCCAAATCAAGCATATAGGAGACAAGTTGTGGAGGGGATGTATCATTAATGTAGTTGGTTACCCTCTCAGGTTCGTCAACTAGGCTCAGAGGATTCATGTTCATATCTTCAATAGCTAGAGGAGTAAGTGTGATATAGGTATAGTTGTCGCTTGTAACTAGTGGTTCAATACGTTTCAACTCATTCAAGTCTGCGTCTGAAAGTTCGACTATTATGGATGTATTGTCACCATAGAGTGATACTCCTCCTGTTAGTGTGTAATAACCACTCTCTGCTTCCACTGAGGGAAGAATGGTAATTTGTGATGTATCTAGGGTGCTGTTCCGGACTGTTTCAGAGAAGTAGAGAACTAGCAAGCCTGAATCCAAATCCAGATCGAACCCAACAAAAAGCGGATCATCGCCATCAGGGGTGAAAGAGGAGACCTGTTGTACTGTGTAGTCGATGGGATTATCATTAAGGTCAGTGATGGTTGCAAAGTCCAGGATAATGAAGGAGTCCGACTCATTTGTCAAGACCTCACTCAGGAAACGCAGCTGATCGGAATTTTCTTTGTTCAGTGTTACATTTATAAAGCGTGTGTCTTCATATAGGTACATCTGTGTCCCTCCAGTAAGCTTGTAGACCACAGTTTGGTTGAGAGTGTCATCGCTATTTGTGAATGATATTCTTGAAAAATTCAAGGATTCATTTCTAATTGTCTCACTGAAGGTTAGGATGATGACATCAAGATTCAGATCAACATTAAAAGACACAAGATAAGGTGGCACACTGTCTTCTTCAAAAGCACTAACACGTAGTGCCATATTCTGCGTTACAGGAACAACTCTGTTAGCGTTCATGTCCCTCACGAGCATTTCATTAAAACTTATGAAGGTTGTTGTGTTTGAGATGGCCAGCTCCCTGAACCGTTTTAGTTGGTCGAGATCATCGGAATCAAGTGTCACAAGAATGACTGTGGAATCGTTTTCAGAGCTAGAGCCACTCTGTAGGGTATAGGACTGAGAGAGGGATGTATCGCGGCTGGAATGAAAGGTTATGGAGGTAGTGCTGAATGAGCTGGCAAGAACAGTTTCATCAAACGTCAAGCTGAGAACTTCTGAAGTCATATTCAAGTCAAAAGAGCGTAACCGTGGGTGTGTATCATCGGGTATTACAATAGCTGCCATTTCAGCAGACTCAGTGTCAATATCTACCACATCATTCTCATTCATATCCAGAACTGTATCATTATCAAAAGCCAAGAATGTGTTGCCTTCCATAGTAGCGATGCCAGTGAGTCGCTTGAGTTCGTTCAAATCCTCAATCGATAGGGTCACAATGATTGTAGTCTCATCATCTTGTGTTGAAACCCCACCGCTAAGTGGGACTACGTAGCTTGTTTCACTAAAATTCTGTGTAGCTCCCAGAATAAGATTGGTGACATTTAGGGTTCGAGCACGCATGGTTTCATTGAAGACTAGTGTAAGATTCCCTGAGTTCATGTCAAGTTGAAAGTACACTAATTCTGGAAGAGTTGTATCAGGAATAAAGTCACCTGCTGGTAAGCCAACAGTGACTGCCTGAATTACCCCATTAGATGTATCAACCAGGAGGTCATCACTAGCAGTGACAAATGTGTCATTGATGCTGGTTGCGAGACCTAAGTCCCTCTTGACAGCATTAAAGTCATCGATGCTGAGCACAACTTCAATTTCATAGCCATTGCGGGATGGAGTGTAAGTTTCATCGGTTAGCCGGTAGAGGTTCATTGGATCCGTGGAATCATCCTGAAGTACTAAGGCTGTTGGTTCAAATGAGTCACTTCTCAACGTGTCATCAAATGTCAGATATAATCTTCCAGTGTTCAGATCAATTGTGAAATTCACTAGGATTGCTTGTGTATTGTCTCCTTCCAGCTGGCCCTCGAATGCCATGTCTGATGGGGTTTCATTAACGTCATTATAGAACATGTCTTCAAAAGCAGTGGGTTCAATGGACAAGAAGTAAGGGGGTCGTAGGATGGGACCCTGAAAATCAGTTTGTATGAAATACAAATCTTCCTCGGTCAAAGATATTGCAACCACTTTCTTTGAATTTGCATCAGCATCAACATAATTTGCTGTTCCATTTGTTAGGGTGAAAGTCCTTGCACCAGGCTCTGAGGAATTTCTCAGGGTTTGCAGTGTGAAGGCACTGACATTCACAGATGGCAAGTATATTGGTTCATCTGCAACTAGAGTGAGGGTTTTGTCATTCAAACTCAGAACAAAACTTTGAAGAGTGGGCCTAGTTGTGTCTCTATAAACATTGTAGGCCATGAGGCGGTTGTCAGAATCGCGCTGGACCACATTATTCCCATTCATGTCCTGTATAAGTAGACTTGTGTGTTCAATAAAGGTGTTGTTTTCGACTGTAGCAAGAGTTTCAAAGTACTTGAGTCTCTCAATGTCAGGAGCACCTACGGTGAAATAGACGTAGATCCAGTTTTCAGTTGAGATGATGAGATTCTCGTCACTGATTGTCAATCGATAGGATTCGGGGAGAGTTCCATTCAGCTCACTGTCGTTGCCAACACTGTAAAATGTAATGGATGTAGACCTTATGGTTTCGTAGGACACAGTCTCATTGAATGTTAGGGTCATGTTTCCATTGTCCATGTCCAGTTCAAATCCTTCCAACACTGGCGAGACCCGATCAGCGACAAACTGTTCGTTGAATGGAGCCTCATTCTCTGCAATAGCAGTGGTGAAGGACACAATCGGCTCTACAGGGTTACCGGCCATATCGTATATTAGATTCTCGGGAAATCGTATGATGCAAACACCGCCACCAGAAATACAGAGCTCCTCCAGTTGTTTGATGATGTTCAAGTCTTCAACAGTGGGTATGAGTTCAAGGGTTATGTCGTCTATCTGGTAGAAGGCAGTATAGCCAGTGAGAGTGTGGTTCTGAAAGAATTGGTCACCGGGTGAGAACAGCGGTCTACTCTGAAGAGTAATCAGTGTTGGGTCAAAGGAGCTGATGTTGATGGTTTCACTGAAACGGAGCTGAATACGGTCATTTGATAGGTCAAAGAGACGAAACTCTGTGAGTGATACTACTGTTTCATCAGGTCTGAAAAATCTCGCTTGTTCTGCTTCCAAGATCTCGACTGGTGTGAGATAGTTTCCATTCATATCCTCAAACGCATCATCCGTGATTACAATGTAGCAGTCATTACGGCGATTTGCCTCCGTACAAATATCAACACGCTTCAAGTGGTTCAAGTCCTCAAAGCTGAGTCTAATGCGAAACACTTGCTGATCTCCCTCATCAATCTCTCCACCAGTTAGTGTATAGTTTAGTACAATATTTGGAAGATCTTCAATAAAGAGCACGTTTTCCAGAGTTATATTAGCCCCAATATTTATTGTCCTGTTGACTGGTGTAGGAACAATCTGATTTTGTGCTTGTTGCAAGGAAAATGACGTGAAGTTTACGGTAGAAGCATTAAGGGTTTCATCAAAGGTCAAAATGAGTTCCCCGGCATCCATATCAATGTCAAAGGCATGTAGAAAAGGTCTAGTCGTATCGTTTGTGAAATTCGAAACTTTCATTGCTTCTCCGTTTGGCAGGGCTACAATCTGGTTCCCATTCATATCAGATACAAGAGATCTTGGGAGTGATATATACGTGTTGCTTTCATCCGTGGCAATGGCTGTAAGTCTCTTGAGCTCATTCAGATCATCGGGCTCAAGATAGTAGTCCCAAAGAATCTGGAATTCAATCTCTGTCACATTATCCACTGTGCCGTTTCCTCCAGTGAGAGTATATGTCATGGTGACCCTATCCAAATCACTGACAGAGCTAGAAGACTGAATTGTAATGAGCTCGGGATTAAAGGTGTAGGCGTTGATAGTCTCTGTGAAACTGAGCCTTATGCTCCCCTCGTCCATGTCCAGATCCCACTCCACTAGCTCCGGTGGAGTACTGTCAGGTGTGTGATTGGTTACACTCAAGCCCATTCCATCAGGTTTGGGCACAACAAAGTTTCGGTTCATATCTTCAATCATGAATTCCGTGATTGAGATATAGGAATCAGATATACCGGTCACCAGTCTAGAGTTTTGCTTGAGGATATCTAGATCTTCTTTGGTGATATTTACGACGATTACAGGTCCATTGACACTAGTTGTATCTCCACCTGTTAGTGTAAAGAAGTCATCTGCTGTTTCCCCATCTTGCAGTGTTATCCCCAAAGGATTTAGACTTGAGCTATTCACAGTTTCATTGAAAAACAAGGTGAGTGTTGAAGCATCCATATCTATACTGAACTCGAGAAGGACTGGTCTGACCATGTCTTCTTCATACACACGAGCCTGTGTAGCACTTGATGTGGAAATCGGTACAACATTATTCCCTCGCATGTCCCTGATTGTCAGGTTCGTCATGGAGAGATACGTGCTACTAAGATCTATAGCTAGACTGGTGAGTTGTTTGATAACATTTTGGTCATCATTGGCAAGTAAAACTATCACTCTTGCATCATCGTCCTCCAGTGAATATCCACCAGTTAGGGTGTGTGAAGAGTGAAAACCATCCACATCTTCATGCAAGGTAATCTGAGAGGTGTCTAGACTGGATACGTCCACCGTCTCAGAGAAAAAGAGTGTGAGATATTCGCTTGTCAAGTTCAACTCGAATCTCAGTAGTTCAGGTGGAGTCATGTCCTCCACAAACACAGACACCTGGAGAGCTCTTTCGGCACTGATCTCCCTGTTAAAATTGTATCTCATGTCCTGGATTGTTGCCTCTGTGATGGCAATGAAGGTATTAGCCTCCTCTGTTGCCAAGTTTATGATTCTCTTGATTTCATTCAGATCATCCAAGCTCAAAGCTATGGTCACATTAACATCATTTTGAGAATCCTCACCGATGCTTGAATCCTGCAGAGTGTATTCAGCACCACTTGAGTCATTGGCTGCACTCACGAGTGTTATTTGTGTCACATTCAGAGTCTGAGGTCGAACCGTCTCATCAAATGACAAAACAAGCTCTTCAGAAGTCAAATCCAGGTAGAAAGACTCAAGAACAGGAGGAGAAGTGTCTCGAATATACTTTGACCTTGGTACCCTAAGTGCAGAGTACGCATTTTCAACAGGGAAAATTGGATTGCCTTCAATGTCGGCAATGGCCCCTGAGAGAAGCTCAAGCCAAGTTGTTGCTACATTGCGGGCAATTTGCAACCTTTTGATTTCATTCAAATCGTCACGAGTTAGTTCTATTACGATAACAGGTCCATCTACTGAGTGTACTGTTCCAGAGCTGAGATTGTATGCAACTCCACTAAAGTCAGTGACATTGAACTGATCTTGCAGTGTTATATCGTGAAACTGCACAGAGCTGGCATCCATAGTTTCAGAAAAGGAGAGAGTTAGGTTTCCAGAGTCCATGTCCATTGAGTAAGAACGCAAGTAAGGCAGAGTAGTGTCGTTCCTGTAGTCCATTGCTTGAAGCGCTGAGGAGTCGAGGATGGGGGTAACTGGATTGAAATTCATGTCAGTGATGAAATTCGGTAGTAGAGAGAGGTAAGAGGAGCCCTGGTCTCGCAAAAGGAACAGCATTTGCTTCAGTACATTTAGGTCATGCTCCGACAGCATTACATACACCTCTGGAGCATTGTCACTTTCAACTGTGCTGGTCTGCAGTGTATATGATTCGATACTGGAAACGCTGGCACTCGCATTAGAAACCGACTGGAGAGTTAGTCCTGTGACATTGAATGATTCAACATCCACAGTCTCGCTGAAGAAAAGTACAAGCTCTGATGTATTGACATTAATTGTCCAGAACTCCAGCACTGGATCAGTTGTGTCATTAGTAAAGCCAGAGGCAGGAAGTGAGTTCAGTTCAACATAGTTGGGTGGAAGGGACATATCATGCACCGTATTCCCCTGAATTGAAATAGCTGTGTTTGAGATGTTAGTAGCCAGGCTTCGATCAAGTTTTATTTCATTCAGGTCATTTCGACTGATGTTGACTACAAGATCAGCTAAATCATCTCCCGACACAACACCTTCTGTCAGTCTATAAGAACTGCTACTTTCTCCTTGAGTACTCTGTATAGTAATAGTGTTTACAGACAAGCTTTCTGCTCTGACAGTCTCAGAAAAGTGCAAAAACAATTCTCCAGTGTTCAGATCAAGTTCGAATGACTCCAAAATGGGCTGTGTTTCATCAAATATAAAGTCATCATCGTTTTCAAGAGCAGAGGCCGAAGTGTTGAAAACAGCTGTCACATTGTTGCCAAACATATCCCGCACTGCTGATTCAGTAAGGACAAGGAAGGTATTGCCTGCATCAGTGAAAAGTTCTGTGTCACTCTTGAGTGCATTAAGATCTTCCAGTGAGAGAGCAATAGTGATGACTGGGTCATATACTGTGCTGTTCTCTCTGACTACGACCTGGCTTCCGTTGGTGAGTGCAAACACTCTTCCATTGACAGTGACAGTAGCCTCACTCTGTAGAGTTATCTCTTCCACCGACAAAGAACTTCCATTTACAGTCTCATCAAAAGTCAGATGGAGATAACCAAGATTGGCATCGAATGAAAAACCAGTTAGTATTGGACTCAATTCATCACTCACTACGGAATCCGTACCTGTTGCATTGAATGGTGGGATGTAGACGACACTGTTACCATCAGTGTCAGCCACGGCTATGCTCTCCAGTGAAATGAAAGTATTACTAGGAGTGGTGGCTAGATCAGGATACCGATTGAGCTCATTGATATCGTCAGGACTGAGGAAGATGGTTATGAACCTGGAGTCACCTTGGGAAGTTACACTGGTTGAGAGTGCCACACGAGTGGCATTTTCCGACTGGTCACTCACGAAAACAATACCAGACACATTGAAAGTCGAAGTGTCCACAGTTTCTGAAAAATTGAGAAAGAGTTGAGAGGCGTTTAGGTCCAGTTGAAATTTCCAACAACTCTGGCTGTGTTTCGTCCTTCCTGTAGTTCAGAGCTGTGATAGCGTCAGAGGCATTCAGCATAACAGCAAAATTCCCCGACATATCCTCTATGACATTAGAATCTACACGCACTAGAGTTGTAGTTGTCTCAATTGCGAGTGTTGTGAGAGATTTTATATTGTTGAGATCAAAGTCACTCAACTGGATCATCACCTCAGCTTGGTTAACTGGACTTACCACGTTTCCACCAGTCAGCCTGTACTCAATATACATGTCCGTGGCATTTTGAAAAACAATGGAAGATGTGTTGGTGATATTGACTCGCACTGTTTCCGAAAACAAAAGGGTTAGTATTCCTTGGTCAACATCGAAAGTAAAGGACACAAGCTCAGGAGGCGTTTCATCACTGAAAGTCATGTTGACTTGCTTTGCCTCTCCTGGTTCCACCGGAACAACCGGGTTACCATCTGTATCAGTTATCAGAGCTGAAGTTATGGCAATAAACAGATTATCTACACTTGTTCCAAAATCTTCATTGGCCTTTATGATATTCAAGTCTATGGTCGAGAGAAGTATCTCAATCTCAGGTCCATCAGAGGAATACGTAATACCTCCTGTCAACGTAAGACCAGTACTGCCCACTGAGTCATTGTACAGGGTTATTTGTGTCACATCTAGAGCGGACACATCAACCGTTTCTGAAAAGTAGAGTGTGAGTATATCGGAAGAGAAGTTGACAACGAATCTCTGGAGGGTTGGCCTCACAGCATCAGGCACATACACAGACACTGGAATGGCAGCTGTGTCTGGAACTGGAGAAGCTGGATTTCCACTGGTATCAAACACGGCATTTGGTCCAAGAGCTAGGTAGGTCGACGTATTTCCTCTCAGGATACCCTCAAACATTTTGATAGCTGCAGCATCCTCAAACGATAGTTCAACGGTGATGATATTTGAGAGGATTTGCTTGGGCACAGAGTTAGTGAGATGATAAAAGTCACCGGTCCTGTAAATTGTCTCACCTTGTAATCGTAGCTGCATCACGTCCAAGGAAGATCCGTTGACAGTCTCAGAAAAGATCAAAGTCAGTGTGTCATTTGTCAGGTCTAGTGAAAATGCCTGGAGAGAAGGAGCTGTTGTGTCACCTGTTGGCTCAGCCATGGTTTTCAATGGCACAGTGTCATTAATGACATTGTTGGAATAGTCTTCAACAGCCCCAACATCAATAGTGATATAACTGTCGGACTCTCCAGTAACCAATCCGATAAGTGTCTTGAAAAGATTTAAATCATCTTCAGTTAAAGTCAAGAGCACTTCAGTAAAGCTGATGGATGTTATCTCTGTACCATTGCTGAATCTGAATATCTCAGTACTGTTTGAAGCATTATCACTGTCTTGTATTTGAATGAGTTCCACTTCTAAAGTACTGGTATTCACAATCTCAGAAAATGTAAGTGTGACCTCACCTGAATCGAAATCCAGTGTGAAGTTGACTAGGGAAGGTGGTGTTATATCAGGAACAACTTGAATAGCCTGTAAAGCCTTGCCATTGGTGATAGCAAGGACACTATTTTCAAACACATCCTCAATGGTCGATGCCCTCATTGTAAGATACGTGTTGTTTCTGTCAACTGCTATGCTGGGTATGTTCAATTTTATGGTGTTCAAGTCATCCGCACCAAGTGTTACAATTTGTTCAAATCCATTGGAACTTAGAGTGTAGCTGATTTCTGTGAGACGTACTTGTTCTTCATCTTGTGACTGCATTTGGTCTTGGAGAGCAAGACCCCTAGCATCAAATGTGCTACTCTCGACAACATCATTGAATGATAGGGCAAGAGTTCCAACCTCAAGATTTAATACAAATGACTCTAATTCAAGTGTAGAGAAGTCAATGGTTACATCATCAGCTGCCAAGTATATCTCAACGTTTGGAACACCAAACGTGTTAGATACAGTGTTGTTTCCAATAAAGATGAATGTATTACTCGGTGTGCTTGCGAGTGTATCGGAAGACTTGAGATATGATGTATCTGCCTGAGCAAGATTGATATACACCTCCATTAGGCCTTCCTCCGGATCAACAATGTTTGCAACTGTTCCTCCATTGAGGGTGAAGTTATCCCCTTCACCGAGTGGCTGGCTGCTGAATGAAATTAGTGATACATTCAGTGTCAGTGGGAGGACAGGCTCATTGAACGTCAGTACGAGCTGATTGGTTGTGTAGTCCAGAACAAACCCAGTCAACAGAGGTCCTTCAAATTCAGATGACGAACTAAAGTTTTGGACCTGAAGGGCATTCTCTGATAGTATTGCCACAATTTCACTGGGATAAAATGCAACATCGGTAACAGCCATATCGGACACAAATAGATAGGTAGAGTTTTCATCCTTGAAGTATCTGGATGATTTTATGGCCTCCACAAAATCAGCTGACAGGGTGATTAAAATACTGCGATAGGTCAACATTTCAACTTCGATGCTCTCCACTACAAACTGGTCCACTTCAACTGTGCTGTTGTTAATTTCTATTGTGGTGTTACTTGCTCCCTGGAGTACTACTTCACTGACTATCAGTGAACCAATATCCACAGGCTCTGTGAAGCTCAGAAGCAATGTGCTACTAGTCAAATCAAGGTCAAAAGATTTCAATTCAGGCCGTGTCATGTCCCTAGTAAAGCCAACTGCAATGTAACCCGGGAAGTCATCCTGGATTGGAACAACCGAGTTGGAATTCATATCCTCCACCAACTCAGATGTGAAGGAGACGTAACAGTTGCCTCTATATAAGCACACAAACCTGTCCAATTTTATGCGGTCAAGGTCGTCCTGGCTCAGAGTCAGCTCAATTGTTGGAGTATCAGTATCAGGGACAATACCGCCTGTTAGTGTCACAAATGAAGTGGGGTTGGTAAAGAGGCTCTGAAATGTTAGCTGAGTCAAATTGAGTGTGTCAATGTTCAGTGTTTCTGAAAATAGAAGGGTGACTGTTCCATTGTCCAAATTGAACTCTGTTACACTGACAAGGTTTGGTGGAGTTGTGTCATTAATAAAGAGTGCAGGCTCACGTGGATCAGTAGGAGGAATCTCTACTACCACTAACCCAGTCTGGTCGAGAACCAGATCAGTGGTAAACGAGAGAAGGCAGTTGCTGTAGTTAGTACAGAGGCCTTCCAGTCTCTTGAGCTCATTCAGATCAATCAGACTGAGAGACAGACTGATGATGTTGCCAGTGTCTGAATTGCTGAAGCCACTCTGGAGTGTAAGGCTGTAAGAGACCTCCTCCAATGTTGAGTTGGCTGTGGCGTTAGCGATATATTCAGTAGAATCTCTTGGTTCATCGAGAAGAGTTAGTTGCTTGATATCAATTGTTGTCTCATCCACTGTTTCATCAAATGTGAGGATTATTTCGCCAGCATCAAGATCAATGGTGAAATTTAGTAACTGTGGTGGAATAGTGTCTGGAATGTAGTTCTCAAATGGAATTCCAACTGCTCTGTTTGGTGGGATGTCAGAAAGTTCATTACCATCCAAATCCTTTAGAGCCTCACGGTCAATAGATACGTAAGTGTTGCTGAAATCTGTCAACAAATTATCAACAGCCTTTATTCCATTACTGTCCTCCTCTGAAAGGGCAAGAACGAGAACTGTTGAGTCCTGTGTTGTTACAACAGAGTTAGTGAGAAAGTAGTGTGCCGTAGAGGAATAAGGTCGATTCTGGAATCGAAACTGAGTGACATCCACCGAACTGGCATTGATTGTTTCCGTGAAGGTGAATGTAACGGTTTCATTGTACAAATCTACCACATAAGACACCAGTGCTGGGTCAGTTTCATCCTTGATGTAAGTGCTAGCCTGTTGCGGGTCACCACTAGGTATTTCCACTGCCTGGTTCAGAGAGTAGTCTAGAACTGTACCACGCTCAAATGACAGATACGAACTGCTTCTGTCAGTGAGAAGTTCCGTTAGTTCCTTGATGCGGTTCAAGTCTGCATGAGTGAAGGTCACCTTCAGCTCCCCTGCCTCGTTAGCAGTGGCAGACGTCACCCCAGTCAGCGTGAAATATGAGCCCAAACTGTAATTGAACCCCACAGATGGTGAACTGTGAAAGGTTACCACTGTTGCATTGAAGGTATGATTGAGCACAGGTTCACTGAAAGTCAGAGTTAGGACTCCCTCGTCCATATCAACTGTGTAATCAAGGAGAACAGGAGGATTCAAATCTGCAAACGAGCCATTTATCTGCTTGGGCACTGGTCCTCGAAATTTCAGCGAAACCATTTCCCGCCATGTCAAAAACACTATCCCTGACAACACTAATGTATGACGTCTCGGGTGTAGTCAGTAGACCATAAAGATCAAGAGCTCTAATGCTCTCCAGGTCGGTTTCAAGAAGAGTAATTGTCACAACAGTTGAGTCCTCCGGTGAAACTCTTCCTCCAGTTAGATTGTAAGTAACAGTGATATTAGTTAGGTTTTCGGTGTTGCTAAACCCAAATCCAGTTTGATCAAGTGAGGACACATTGACTGTCTCTGAAAATATCAACTCTAATATCAAATCTGACGAACCGGGGCTCAAATACAGATTGAAGTCCAGCAGGACAGGGTCTACTACATCCTGCACAAAGGTTTCGACTTTCTAGTCCAATTGTAGGCTCCAATGAATTGTTTCTCATATCCCGAACTGCATCCGAATCAACAGAGATGTATATAGTAGCATTTGATACTGCAAGGGTTGTGTCTTTTTTGATCTGGTTCAGGTCATATCCCTCGGTGTAGATGATATGATATGGCTGTTTTCTGTGGATGAACTAGAAGCTTCAGTGAGACGGTAAACTCCACCGTCCGATGCATTAAGGCTTGACGTGTTGGACACTGATTGAAGAGTAATCCCGGTAATGTCGAGGGTTGACACGTTTACAGTTTCAGAGAAAGTGAGACTGAGTTCTCCAGTGCTCAAGTTGAAGTTGAATTCGATAAGCTCTGGGTTGAGCTCGTCATCAAAGTACTCACTTGTGTTCCTTGCGTCTCCCGGCAGAACTGGTTGTAAGAGATTTTCGCTCGTATCTCTCACTGTAGTTGCAGCTAGTACAAGGTATGTGTCGGCCGAGGAAGTTGCAATTGGCAACCTCTTGATCTCATTGGCATCATTATAAGAGAGTTGGATAGTTATTTCGGGGCATCTACCACAGGTTGCACATAACTGTTGGACAAGGTATAAAATACTTCGCTGCCAGGGCTTTGAAAGAGACTAACAGCAGAAGCGTTGAAGCTCGATGCATTTACTGTCTCACTGAAACTCAGAGTCAGGGTGTCTGATGTAAGATTGATGGAGAAACTTACAAAAATGGGTGCTCTTCCGTCTGCATAGACAGAGTAAGCACCGTCACCCACTGCAGGTTGTACCTGATTTCCATTCATGTCTTCGATGAAATTGGCTGGAAACGAAATGAAAGTATCCTCAGTCGATGTTCCTATATCTAACAGAGACTTGATGTCATTCAGATCATCATCTGTGAAGTACACCACAATTTCCGTTGAATTGGAATCTGATGCTGCACCACCATTGAGGGTAAAACTGGTCGTGTTCTCTGAGGTAGAATTTTCACTACTTTGTAGAGTGATGGCAGTAAAGTTGGTTGAGTCAGAGTTTATTGTTTCAGAGAAAAGTAGAATCAATGCACCTTCATTCAAATCCAGGGTAAAGTTTAGTAGAGAAGGGCTAATGTAGGTCTGCTGTATAGTTCTCCACCTGAAGAGCCATTGCATTGGCTGTGTCCTGAATAGGAATACCAGCCATGTCATAAACTCCATCTGCTCCAATTCTTATGAACGTGTCGTTCCTGCTGGTCCCAAGATCAAATAGTTCCTTGATTGCATCTGCGTCCTCCTTGGACAAAGTAATCACAATTACAGAAGAGTTTTCCATCTGTATCTCTCCATTTCTCACATTGTGTGTGTTACTAGAGTTAGCATCATCTTGCAGCCACAACAGAGTGACATCGAGGCTTGGTGCAGACACAGTCTCGCTAAAGTAGAGTGTTAGTTCAGAAGTGTCTGAAAAGTTTAGGTTGAAATCAAAACCGTCGAGTGTTGGGGGAACTTCATCCTTTGTGTACAATGTCACATCTATGGCAGTGTCATTAGGTATTGGATTGATAGGGTTGTTATTCATATCAAGAACAAGATCACTTGTGATCGAAATGTAGGTGTTATATTCCTCACTGGCTAGGTTTACAAGCTGCTTGATTCTGTTGAGGTCTACTGTCTGCAAAGCAACATACAAAATGTGGTAGTCTTCTCCAACGTATCCATCCGTTAGTGTAACATAGACATCATCAATAGTTTCGCTGTTTTGCAGTGTAATGGCGGTGGGGTTAAAGGATGAAGCATTCACTGTTTCTGAAAAAGCTGAGAGTGAGGGTGTTGTTTGACAAATCCAAGTCAAAAAATTCAAGTTCCGGTGCAAAAGAGTCTTCGGTAAAGTTTCTCACTTGCTTCAATGTTGCATTCTCAAGAGGATTCATGAACGTGTCGACTATGGTGGCAGATGTATAGGTGAGATAGGTATTTTCAGTCGAGGTCGCTAAGGATGTAATGCGCTTAATAACATTGAGATCACTTCGGCTGAGAACTACAGTAATAGTCGTTGCATCCTCACTACTTTGGGCAATACTTTCTCTGGTAAGATTGTAACTTTCCATCTGTCCTTCTCCATCCTCCAGTGATATCTGTGTCACGTCAAGTCTAGAGACAACCACCGTCTCGGAGAATTCAAGAAACAGAACTGCTGGATCAGTAAGGTTCAAATCGAAGTATAGAAGCATTGGTTGAGTCACATCTGATACATAGAGAGACCCCGAGACTGGCCTGGGGGACAAAATTGGTTCTGCTGGATTATCCGATAAGTCAGTTACCAACTCTGATGTGAAGCTCACGTACAAAAACATGTCATCGCGTCCAATTCTAAGACGTTTCAACTCATTCAAATCGTCCTGTAGAATTTCAAACCGTAGTATTTCATCATTTTCCAGGTTGAGTAGTTTTCCGCCATTAAGAGTAAAAGATTCATTATCGGTAGAAGTTAGATGTTGACGCTGAAGGGTAACCTGGGAAAAATCTGCTGTGGAGACATTGACCGGCTCGTCAAACTCAAGACTCACAATTCCGCTGTTCATGTCAAGACCAAACTGAATGAGAGTGGGACTGTCCGTGTCATTTAACACCTGACCTGCCCGGAGAGGCTGTGTGAGTAACTGTAGGGAGTTGCCAGCCATGTCTAGGATCAAGGTCTCTGTGACATTGATAAACGATGTGTCCCTTGAGGTAAGAAGGTTGGTGAGTAGTTTGATATTACTCAGATCCATGGTTGTGATATTGATCGTGACTGAAATACCGTTCTCACTCATGATCGCACCGTCAGTGAGTGTGTAGGACTCAGTGTAATTTTCTTGGTCGTTTAGCAGTGTGATTGCTGTATACTCAACTGTGCTGGTGTTCACAGGCTCATCAAAAATCAGAACCAGCAGTCCGTTGTTTAAGTCTGCATCAAATGCCTCGAGAATTGGGCCCGTGGTGTCTTTGATAACACTTGTTGCTTGAAACAAGACATAATCGTTGGGAATCCCAGCAACATCCTCAACGGCTTCAAACTCAAGCTCAATGTAAGTGTCGTTAGTAGATATACCAAAATCAGTGCTTCTCCGGACTTCATGATAGTCAAAGATGGTCAAGTTTACATGCAGTGTTGGAGCATTATAGTCCAGAACATCCGAATCAGAAAGAGCCAATGCCACGGATGAATTGTCAGAAGGAAAAAACGAAATTCTTGATAATGTTAGGCTTAGTGCTATTACAACTTCATCGAAGGTAAGCGAAAAGGTTCCCTGATCAACATCGAGTTCAAACCCTGTTATAATTGGTGGAGTAGTGTCAAACGTATAGGCATTTCCTTCAGATGGCAGAGTCGTATTCTCTACTTCTAGATCGTTCATATCGAGCACAGAGCTATAGTCAATAGCCACGTAGGTGTCTTCCAGAGAAGTTGCCAATTGTAGTCTCTGTTGAATTCTGTACAAGTCTGCGGTACCCAGCTGCAAAACTAGTACCACTCCATTCATAGAGTCAGTGAAGGTATATTCTGGTGATACTCCTCCCATAAGTCGATACGCATCATCTGTGTCATTTGCTTCAAAGGAATTCAGTAACACAATTCCACTGACATTCAAAGATGTGGAATTGACTGGTTCTGAAAATGTCAAGTGAAGTTCAGCTTCATCCATGTCCAGTAGAAAGTTCCTCAATGCCGGGTGTGTAGAGTCTGCAGTAAATTCACTGACTGTTTCACCAGAGACTGGTATGAGTGGATTACTATTCATGTCGTCCACAGTCTCATTGGAGAGGGATACAAAACAGTCTGAGTAATTGGTGCACAGTGCAGGGAGCAGCTTGATTGCATTGAGGTCCTCTGTCTCCAACTGCAGCAAGAGGTCCGTGTTATTGATCATGATGAGAACAGGGCTTGTTTGCAGGGTGTAGTTTTCACTCGATAGAGAAAGGTCAGGGTCGCTGTGAAGAACTATTTGAGTCACATTGAGTGACTGCTGGTTAACTGTCTCGGTGAAAACTAGCAGTAGTTGCTCGGCAGTGAGGTCGATCGTAAAACTCACAAACTCTGGTGATGTGGAGTCTTCGGTAAAGTTGTCTACATTCTTTGCATCATCAATCGGTATTGGTTGGAGGGCACGTGGATCGGGAGCCAGATCGTACCCTGAGTTTTGAAGGATTGATATATAGGTGGTGGTATTGTCGATAGCTAAGCCCGTGAGGCGTTTAATATCATTGAGGTCATTTTCGGTTATCAAGACATTGATCACAGGAGGATGTCCTGGAAGAATGTTAGGGCCAGATATATTGCCCCCTGTGAGTGTTACGTTCTCAGCTAGACTTGCCGGGGCACTAAGGATTGTAATTCCTTCAAATATAAGGGTTGAGCCGTTGATTACCTCAGAGAAGGTCAGGGACAGTGTTGAAGAGTCAACATCAAGATCAAAGGACACCAATTCAGGCTCAGTGATATCAACTATAAGGGAATTTTCTGCTGCCTGTAAGACAGCTGAGCTGTTTGTGTATGTATTGTTGCTCATATCGTCCACTGCTCCAATGGCAAGCTGAATAAAGGTACTCTCTGCACTGACAGCTAGATCGGTACGGTATTTGATAAGGTTTGAATCCATTGTTCCGAGCGATACTTCCAATGTCACATTGTTGACCTCTAAAACACTGCTGTCTTCCAGGGTGTACATTGATGATGGGGACACCATATTACTGGATAGGATAGTAATGGTGCTAATGTTGAGAGAGGCTGCATTGACGGTCTCATCAAAAGTGAGAACAAGACGATCGACATTCATATCCAGAGAAAATGATACAAGCTCTGGTGGAGTCTGATCTGGATCAACTGTATCTGCAACCCTTGCTTCATCGGGTGGAATATCCACGACCAAGTTTCCACTCATGTCCTTCACAGCTGCATTGGTGATGGTGATGTACGTGTTCTCAGTGTTTGAGCCCAAATTTGTTAATCGCTTGATTTCATTGAGATCTAGTGACCCGATTGTGACAGTAATTTCGGTTGAATTGGGACTGTCAGATAGACTATATAGTGGAAATACACCCTCCATTAAGGTGTACATCTCTTCATTACTGGATGCATTCCTACCTGACACTAAAGTAAGCAGAGATATGACAAGAGTTGTAGAGTCAACCGTCTCTGAAAATGTCAAATGCAGCTCTCCCTCATCTAGATCAAGCCTAAAAGAGTCAAGCTCGGGTGCAGTTTCGTCTTCTTCCACTGAGCTAGCCTGAACTGCTGTGGGATTATCAAAAGCAACATCGTTCATGTCCCTGACCACTTCAGAAGAGATGGGACAGAAATGTATGATTTACTGATGTAGCAACTTCAACATTTCGTTTGAGTGCATTCAAATCGTCTGTAGTTAAATTAACAGTGATGATATTTGAGTTGTCAGGGGAGGAGTTTCCTCCAGTAAGTAAGTAGTGTGAAGTCAGGCTACCTGCATTCCCCTGAAACTGAACCAAGCTTGGTTGAAATGATGTTGCGTTAATAGTTTCATCGAAAGTTATGGAAAGCTGACCACTATCTAGATCAAAAGTGAAGGATATAAAGACTGGAGGGGTCCTATCACCCTCGTACCTAGCAGCATACTCTGTATTCATCTCGTCCACTGGGACAATGGGATTACCCCTACTATCGCGAATTGTGGCGTCTGTCAGCAGTAGGTAAGTAGAGGTGTTATCAACAGCAAAGTCAGTGTAAGTCTTGATCATATTCAAATCACTTCTCAAGAATTCAACCTGAAACGAAGTCACATATCTCATGCTTGTGACAATGCCTCCACTAAGGGTCACACTCCGAGTTGGATTAGATGCAGAATTCTGCAGTGTAAATTGAGTTGCATCAAATGTCGACACATCTACCGTTTCGTCAAACACCAGAGTAAGCATCTCGGAATTAAAGTCGATGTAGAATTCTTCGAGGCTAGGTGGTATCGTGTCTGGGGTAAAATCAGATGCATTAAGAGCGTTGGACCTCACAATAGATAGGACGTCAACCCCATTAATTCCATCTAGTGCTGCTCCTGTAAGTGAGATGAACGTATTTCCTCGTCCTGTTGCCAGATTTGGAAGAGAATTGATTTCGTTGGTGTCAGTTTCCGAGAGGCTTATGGTGAAGTTGAAGTGGCTTGACCCAACAACCTCAGAATCGGTAAGAGTGTAAATTTCTGACGACTCTCCATTTTGATCAGGCTGCAGTGTTATCTCCCCTACATCAACCGTGTCAATGTCAATGATGTCATCGAACGTGAGGGATAATGCGTTTCGCGTTAGATCAAGAACAAAGGAGAGCAACCTTGGCCCTCTGCTATCAGTCACGTAGGTTTGAGCTTGTAATGCAACGGCGGTTGCCGAGCTTTCGACGCCTGCAGTGTCAGCTATTGCACCAGGCTGGAGCTCAATATAACTGGTGTCTATATCGGTGGCCAAAGGTGGCTGGGTTTTTATAGCTCTAATGTCACTGTAACTGAACACTACCTCTATAACTCTCCGGTGGACATCTACTTCAGTCACATATCGCACACTTATGGCCCCCGTTAGCTGTACGGTTTCAGAGCTTACCTGAGATGAGGGTCCCGAGCGTAGTGTAATACGTGGGAAGTCTAGAGTGTTTCGATCAACAGGCTCACTAAAGCTCAGTTGCATGAGGTCGTTGTCCAAATCCATGAGTCGAAACCCAGAGAGGGAGGGAGGGAGACTATCTTGTGTAAAGTCTCCAGCTGATAGCGCATTGGAAAAATTGCGAGGCTGTGCCAACTCACCAAAGGGATCCTCAACCACATCTGCTCTGTATGTCAGCAGGCTATTCTCAGTACCCGTAAAGAAATCATCAATTGCCTTGAGGGCAATTGTATCTTCGAATTCTAACTGAAATGTGAAACTGACGACAGCATCTTCAGTTGTTAATACTTCCCCACCGGTTAGCGTGTAGTTGACCGACCCATTTGTAAATGTTATCGCCTCTGGGTTGAAAGTATTAACAGTTACTATTTCACTGAATGTGAAATTTACACGTGCTGGATCGGCATTGAGGTTGATGGCAAAGTTAACAATCTCGGGATTACTACTATCCTGCAATATTCGGGCAGCGCTGTGTGATTCTGAGAAAACGCCATCTACGGCGGGAACTACGGGATTCCCTGCAACATCGAGCACGAGCTGGGAAGTAAACTTTACCCAACAGTTACCCGATGTAGTACATATTCTCGGATAGAGGCGTTGTAGCTCAAACAAGTCATCATCTGCTAGTCTAAGAGTCAGGGATGTGGAAAACTCATCCTCTGTCTCTATGCGTCCTTGCTGCAATTGCACGACCTCTTCACCCCCCGCACTGTCATAGAAAGACTGCAGGGTAAGCGCCGAGAAGTTGGCTGACGATGTTCTAATGGTCTCATTGAAGCTTAGAAACAGAGTCCCAGTGTTTAAATCAAACATGTCAAACTGAATTAGTTCCGGGGGGTTCTTATCCGGTTCAAACTGTTCGATGGCTAAACACTGGGTCATGTTAATGGAGAGCCCGACTACATCGTAGATGGTCTGCGGTAATATGCTAAGAAAGCAGTCGGTGCCGTTAGAGTCACTCGAGCAAATGTTGTAGCTCTTTATTGCATTCAGGTCAATGTCACCAAACTGCACAACTATCTCATCTGAGAGACCTTCCCTCTGCGACTTGGCCACTGGAAGTTTGCAGAGGCCCAGGACTAGAACCAACGATATGCATATGCTGCTTTTGACCATTGTCGTTTGTGTCACAGCAACCTGTGAAAGCACGAGTTAGCAGCAGTACGTACGTACGTCAACCCCCCCGCGCGCGCTCACGTCGCAAAACGAGCCCCACCCCTCTAGCTAGCTAGGGCTGGGCTCCCGCGCACTCAGCTGCGCAAGTAGCTTTTTGGCTATATTCCGCGCGTAGTCAGTTGGCGCTTACAGCTAGCCAGAGATAGCTAGCTTCGCTAACCCCAAAGTGTATGTAATAAGTACCAAAAGACTATATAGCTAAGTTACAAACACTTACCACAAAATTACAGGCTCATTTCTCCACCCCAACCAGGGAAAACTTCAACTTGGTTCAGCGGTCTGTCTTGCGGGAAAATGAAGCACTCACCACTCAAAAAATTCAAGCGAAGATGACGCCCCAGTGTTGTGCTCGCATTGCTACGCAACTCAGTTCCAAACCTTCATCCACGCCCCCACAAGGTGACGATGAATATTCGGAGGTGAGGGCGGGAAAGCGGTGTTTTCGCCCCTTTTCCATGGATACAGCCAAACAGTCCACCTTACGTTACCGCCTCTGCTGTAAGTAAGAAGATACTGCGAAGTTGTTGCTGCCACCCCTTCCGAAAAATCGTTTGTTGGGTTTCACAGCTACTTTTGAAGCCCCCGCTTTGCTTAGCGTCGGGGCAGTAGTCTACTGATCCTTGTTGGAATACGTGGCTACGACAAAGATGGTAAAGGCGCGTCGTTCTCGCCTTACGAGGTAAGTTTCTGGTGTCTCTCCTTTAGCGCGCCTTTCATTCGCGATAGCGCATATGCATGCACGTGCGTGGCGTCTGTATACGTGTAGGATTTGGGGGGTAGATAGCTAGTCATTCATGTCTCTTTCTCTTTCTGCAGTGGGCCATCTGATGCCGCTGGGTTTCTCTTACTACTCACCATGTTCCTAGTTGCGCACATGGACACTGCATGTGAGTTGAAATGGCTACTGATAAACATAGGACACTGAGAGGCTAGTGATGGATTCGTGTTGTGACATAATTGTGTTTGGGAACTCTAGTTCATAATTATATCAATGTATGAGCACGCACCTCAGCGCAAAAGAACGTCTTGCACACGCATTAGCAGAGCGTAATATTGCAGAGTACAAGAAAATTACCGCTCTGAGCCATAGTGGTTACTGACAGAGTCAATTTCTCGCTCAAACACAGGCTACTGCAGCAGTGCATAGTTGCCACTTAGGCCAATGCTAAAATGTAAGAAATTTCTTGTGGCAAAACCTGGTCAAGGTAAGGCATTGTCTTTTGTTGGTGGTTTCAGTAAAATCGAGTTTTGCAATGAGACTGTTGGTATTGCTCGTTGTAGCTTGTAGTGAATAGCAGTACGAACCAAGTAACCTTCACTGTGGTTAGCTGTCTCGTAGTTGGTTCCTCTGTAAGAACAAGCAAGGCTGCCTGGCTCATGTCCTGGGCTGTACTCGCTCACCGTCTTGTTGCGTACGCTACTGAAGCTCGAATGGAAAAATGTGTCTACCCCAGTGCAAAAACATGTCTACCCTGACATCACTCACGTGCGAAGACATGGCTGGCTCATGTCCTGGGCTGTACTCGCTCACCGTCTTGTTGCGTATGCTACTGAAGCTCGAATGGAAAAATGTGTCTACCCCAGTGCAAAAACATGTCTACCCTGACATCACTCACGTGCTAAGATATGGCTCTCCCTCCGCTTTTCAGGGGGTTCAAAGGTCATATATTAATTTGTGCACGGAGAGGGAGAGCCTGGGAACGAGGCTAGTATTACAATGTCTGTTCTGGTTTGTATGTCTCGTCCTTTCCCTTATGGAGAACTGTCCAAAATACAAATACATTGTTGTCCAAATAAGTGCAACAAGTACTCAGTGTATTTGCTAAAGTGGAGCTATGCCAACTTCGAGGAAAACTTAATTGTTGCAATGTGTTTGTAAACTGCTTGTAATGAACCATGCTTATCACAACATAAAGCAATCAGCAAGCTTTAGCAATGTCTTCTCAAATTCACGCAGTAAGTGCCACAGAAACTGGTAGTCTGGAATACTAGGTGCTTCACTAAAGGTAGAAGCTGAATAAGACAACAGAGTTTTAGGATTTAATGCTGCATGTGTCCTTCGTCATTTGTGAGCCTTGCATTTTAATACCTGCTATGTTTTATTACGACTGCGGTGGTGCTTAAAAAAGACTCCATGAAAAGGATGGAGTTTTTGTGATTGTGTGAATATGCATGTCTGGAGTAGTCACTGAGCTAGTTTGCACGTTGTAGCAAGCTCTAATGCCAACACAGTTTCGCATTAAGGTTGAAGTTCACATAATTACTATATCGTGGTTTGCAATTGAGAAGTCTACTCAGAGTATCTGTAGGTACAAACTGTACACAGAGGCACATGCGCCATAACCCTCTGGTGCATATGAAAGTAAGGGACTATACCACACTTTAAAATGAAACTTGACTTTGTAAACTCAATTACGAATGCGAGATCACATGTGCGGCCCACGATTACGAAATTGATTTTCATTTTACGTAACACATTGCAGTACGTTTGACAGTGCCCTCATCAGCATAGTATGGAAAACTGTGAATTCTACGTAGGCTTGCTTCACTCACCAATATTACCATAATTTTGCTAAAAACACACTCGCACTTTCAGAAACACAAACACCCAATAGGTAAGTTTGTGATTCCTCGGTATCCCTACCATAAAAGACCAATATTTCCTTCTTTTTTTTAATACATGCCACTGATAAGGACTGCTGCATAGTTTTTTGGAAGGCATCGTTTTAATTGTTGTGGATGTTCATTTGATGCTGACTTCTCAACTAGTAGTCAAATTTAGCAGGCCGATCCCCGTTTTAACATGATTATGTAGCTTGAAAGTGGTCATGCAATGTCGTCTATGTGTATAGGTCTCACTCTGTAGGTTTAATCCACCCATGTTTACTTTATCTGTTCCGCTCAAATGGCATGTGTAAGAGGTGGGCCATATTCTGCCCAGAGGCAGTGGTATGGATAGGCCTTAATACTATGTGACGGATCTAATGCTGTCCCATTAGATCCCCAAAACCCTCCGCACGGTATTTTTCAATATCTTCCAAGCTACATATACAAAGCTATTTACTGACTAACGGAAGACCACGGTACATTTGTAATGTACTGTGGATTAGTGCAAGAGTTTCATGAATAATGTTTTATTATTCATGGTGCTGTGCTGTTTCATATCACAGTCACGTGTCTGCATATTATAGAGTTGTGATTCTCCTGGAAATTTGTATTCTTACACAAGATCATGCTAATATCGCCTTGTGATAGGTGCTCAAGCAACAATAATGACAAGCACTCTGGATCTTGATGACAACGTCCTAGTGCTTGAATTTGCAAGTCTTGATATGAATTTAATGGTTGACTGCACTAAACTTAGGTTGGGGAGTACTGTTGGGGGATTTTCTAATTCCCAGCCCCTATCCAATCCAGCCACTGTCACTAGCATGTCAGCAACAGTATCGTGTCCACTTGGAACTGATCTGAAGATAGCAATAGAAACAGATGATAATTTCGGGACAACTTCAACTGACACAGTGCTCTTTATAGAGAGTGGAAATGGTATAAATGATACTGGTAATGAGTTGGATCCCGATATGACAGGGATGAATGTTAGTATGGTCGACAGTGATGACGAACCTCCTCAGCTACTGAGCTTTACCCATTTTGATCTTAACAGAGGAAGCCTTGCATTATCCTTCACAGAGCCAGTTGATGCTGAAACATTTGTATTCGGGGAGTTAAAGTTGGAGAGTGATTTTCCAGATCCTTCTCTGCCCAGTTTCATGCTTAGTGAGGGCACTATATGTGGCAACAGTACTGTCCCCTGCACAAATAGTGATTTCATCACTATTCAACTGACGCAGAGCGATTTGAATGCAATCAAGCTGCTGCCGGATTTGTGCACAGGTGCAACAAATTGTGTTCCGAAATTCAACGCAAGCTTTGTGAGAGACATTGTTGGCAACCCTATAAGGGGATATGATCCAGTTGACCAAGCCAATTTCCTGCTATCTGTGTTTACTCCAGACACAACTCGTCCTGTACTGCAAGACTTTGACCTAGATCTTTCCCTGGATGAGCTAACACTAGTGTTTGATGAACCGGTGAGTGTCGACACCTTCGAAGCTACTGAGGTATATTTCCAAGCCATGCAAAGTGGAGGGGAGAGTATACGACTCTCATCTGCAAGTGTGCCCCAAACTACTGATGATACTACTATAGTTATATCTCTGAATAGAGATGCAGACAGGTTGAAAATAGCATCATTTGCCTCTGATGTGACCAACACATACATTTATCTCAGAGAGAATGCCATCCAGGACCTGTTTGGAAACGATGTGACAGCTGTATCAAGTAGTGGTGCCAAGAGAGTTAGAACCTTCATTAATGACACTACTCCGCCTGATCTTTCATCATTTACCTTGGATCTTGATAGCAATCAACTTATTCTCACATTTTCTGAGCCAGTTCAAAATAGTACCCTTGATACCACAGGGTTTTTGTTAACTAACAGCAGCGCAAGTCCCAGTACTGACATAACACTCAGTAACATCACCTTTGCAGAAGGGACAGAATCTTTGACAGCTATAGTTATGTTCGACCTTGATGGTGAAACGCTGACGGCTATCAAAACCGACCCTCAGATAGGGGTCAATGAAGCCAATACTTTCATGTCTGTAGTAGCAAATGCAGTGCAAGATACGTCAAATGTTAATAACAATGCAAAAGCGGCATTTTCGGGTACTGTAGTTGCAGATCGGACTGCAGCCACACTCATTGATTTTGGTCTGGACATGCAGAATGAGCTCTTAAGCTTGACGTTCAATGATGTTGTTGACGTGAGCTCACAAAGACTGCGCCGTGCCGTTTCAATTCAACGTGCTTTGAGCGATGAGATCCCATATGATTTGGAATATCAATATGAAAACAGTGATATTGTTGGTGGGGCAAGTGCAGATGGTACAGTTGTCACTATTATGCTTCATTCAAGTGATGTTGTAGCTCTAAAGGCAACCCTAGACCTGGCCGCAAGTATTGAGGATTCGTTTATCACAATTCAAGCTGATACGTTCAATGATTTGCGTGGAGTAGATATCATCGCCGTAACCAATGACCATGCGATCCAAGCCTCCACTTTTGTCCCTGACGCAACGGCCCCCACACTTGAGTCATACGACTTTGACCTGGATGCTGGTGAAATAGTACTGACATTTAATGAGCCCGTTGACATTACCTCTTTCGTGTTTGAGCGCTTTCTTGTACAAGAGAGTCAGACCAATGGTTCAGAGTATGTAGCCCTAAGTGATGGGTCACTGATAGCCAGCAGCAATTTATCTGTGATCACCCTTACACCAAGTACGGCAGACCTGAATGCCATCAAGATCAACACCAACATTGCAACCACAGCAGCTGCTAATGACGTGTATCTTCAGTTGCTTGAAGGAGCTTTAAATGACACAGCAAGCAATGCTATTGACGCTACATTCGTGAACGATACATTCTCTGCCATACAAGTAAGGACATTCACACCTGATACAAGAGAACCAGAGCTTGCGAGCTTTGTCTTGGATTTGAATGTAGGGGAAATAATTGTAACTTTTGACGAAGCTGTGAATTTCACCACCTTTAAAGTCAACTTGCTTCAACTGCAAAATAGTGCTGCTACAGATGGGACGGCCACCGTCATTCAAATATCAGCGGCAACAGTCTCTCCTCAGGTAAATAGTGGAACCTTCACTCTCACTCTCACCGCAAGCGATGTCAACAAGATCAAGTTGAATGCTGATATTGGCACTGCTGGCTCGACTTTTATGAGAGCATTAGAAAATGTGGCTGCGGATATGGCTGGAAACGTTGCCGTGATAGGAGATCCAGTAGAAGCTTCGGGTATTATTGTTGATGAAACACCACCTGAACTAGACCGATTTATTCTTGACCTGAATAGCGACACCCTTGAATTGACATTTGATGAACCTGTAAATGTGAGTACTCTCCAGTTCCCGCAATTCACCCTGTACTCGACTGCTAGCATTGTCAGTGGCATAAGCATCTCCTTGACAGGAGAACCGGTATCATCTGACGGTAATGAGATATCTGTGTCAATCACTGTCAGTGTCGCCCTTGATGTCAAGAACAATGATGGAATTGGAGTGGATACCAGCAACACATACCTGCACTTTCTCTACGACTCTGTGCGTGATGTTGCAGGCAATGTTATTGTTGCCAGGCCTGATGCTCTCCAGGCATCACTGGTGATAGAAGACATGACTGGACCACTGGTTGACTCATTTGACCTGGACATGAACACCGGTTTGCTCACTCTCAGATTCCTTGAGCCAGTCAATCCTTTGATATTTGATGGACAATACATTACCATCCAAGACAACCAGACAGCTAATCAGCTGTATACACTCACAGGTGGTACAGTAGCAGAGACAACTGATTCAGCTAACATTACTGTTAGTATCTTAGATAATGATCTCAATGCTCTGAAGGCTAATACATTCCTGGCCACATCTGCTGACGATACTTACCTTGTTCTGGGGGCTGCAACTCTGAGGGACGTTTGGCAATGAGTTGACACCACTGGATGATGGAGAGGCTATCCAAGTCACTCTGTACACCGTTGACACCAATACTCCCACTGTCGAAACATTCGAGCTTCGAAATGCAGCTGATGGGGTAGATGTGTACCTTGTCGTCGTGTTTTCAGAAACAATCAATGCTTCTACTGTTGATCCCACAGCCTTCAAGCTTCTTGAAGCACCTGGATCAGCCAGCAGTCACCTGCTCACTGGAGGCACAGTCACCCAGACAAACTCAGCTGAAATTGAGATTTTGGTCACAGAAAGTGACCTAACTACTATCAAAAGCCTCTATCCTTTAGGAACAACTACTGAATTTGCCCTACATAAGCGCTGTTTCTAATGCAGGAACTGACATGGTAGGCTTTGGCTCACTGGAAGTTCTTGATGCAGATGCCAAGCAAGCAAGGAATATTACTGCAGACTTGATACCACCTACACTGGATTCCTTTGTGCTCGATATGAATGATGGCACACTGTCACTCACCTTTGATGAGAATGTCATTCCTAGCACTTTCAATCTCTCACTGTTGCTCCTCCAGAATAGGAGGAATGATGCTTCTGTTAACCAGACTCTAGTGAATAGCAGTGTGACAGTTTCAAGAGAAGGCCCTGTTGTCGTTATTCAAATTTCGGACGATGACCTGAACGACATAAAAGTAAACACCGCTATTGGCACTTCAACTACAGATACCTTTGTATCGTTCACCAGTGGCATTGTTGCAGATAGTGCAGAGAATTTGGCCTTCCAAGTTGCATCCAATGATGCAGAACAAGCATCACGTTTTATTCCTGATACAACACTAGCCAATCTGCTGTACTTTGATCTTGACATGGACGATGGCACTCTTACGCTTGAGTTTGACGAAGCAGTAGATGTGTCCACACTCAATCTGGACCAAGTTGAAATTCAGAACGACAAATCCAATCCGTCAGCCATACGTAGACTGACAGATATTGCTGTAGATCAGTTGCCCAGAAATGGTTCAGACGGACCAGTTGTTACCATTCCACTTCCTAGTGGAGACTTGTTTTACCTCCAGAGGCAGACAAACCTCGCTGTTAGCAATGATACCACTTTTCTTGTCATCCTCAACTTTGCCATTGCTGACATGGGCGGCAATAGACTGGTCCGAATCCCCAACATAGATTCTCTGCCTGTCCGAACCTTCACTGAGGACATGACACCACCTTCCATCACTGCATTCCACATGGACCTCGATGCAGCTAGAATGTACCTCACATTCAATGAAGCTATTCAGACGGTACAATCTCCACCGACTGGCTACATCAACCTATCTTCAGACTCGCTGGGAAGTAATGTTCTTCCAATTTCCACCAGCAACGTGTTTATAACTGGGAGTAATAGCAACCAGGTTCAAATCAACTTGGTTAACACTGAATATTTTACCATCATTCTCTCAGAGAGTTGCAGTAGTAGTGAAAACTGTTTTATCTCATTGGAAGAAGGAACAGTGACCGACTATGTCTCACTTCCTAATGATCTCAGTACATTCATGGCCACTGCCTTTACACCTGATAACAATCGACCAGATTTTGTTGAGTTTGAAGAGTTCAACCTCAGGGATGGTTTTATAATTATTGAGTTTAATGAGCCTGTGAATACAAGCAACTTTGATGCACAAGGAATTCAGTTACAGACTCTGTATACTGTGCCATTCAGTTCGGTTTCGCTTACTGATGCAACTGCTGAAGGAATTGATGAGTTCTTTACTAAAATCCAGATCAATTTAACAAAGCAGGAAGTCGATGACATCAAACTGGACGGAACTGTGTGTTCAAGGCGATACAACTGCTACGTAAGATTCTTGTCGGGCTCAGTAATTACTGACTTTGCTGGGAACTTGGTCAATACAGATACAGGGGATAATCCAGCAACTCTGTTCACGCTGGATACTGATCGTCCTATACTTGAAGATTACACTCTTGACCTAAATACTGCAGTACTAACACTGACATTTAGTGAACCAGTCTCATATGAGTCACTCAATGCTGGTGAAATTGCTATTCAGTCATCTTCTGACGATACCCAGGCAACTGTTACTACTTATTATTTGACTGGAGGAATAAGTGTGGGTCCAGATGGACTCGAAATTGAAATCACTCTGACAGAAGATGACATCTGTGCCATCAAGGCTGATGACACTCTAGCTACAAGTGACAGTAACACCTACATACACTTCAATGAGACTGTCATCACTGACTTGGCCCACGAACCACTCTATGCAATGTCCATTCCAAGCGACAATGCCTACCCTGTGACAACCTTTGTCAATGACTCAACAGCACCTACACTGAGTGAGTTTCAGCTGGATTTGAACAATGACAGGCTCCTACTTACCTTCAATGAACCCATCAGGACAACACTGCTCACCAACTTTTCCCTCTTCACCCTACACACTGGGGACAGACCAAATCCACTGCAGGCTGTTACTTTGTCTGGCGGGACTAGAGTCACCGATACAGACGGTGAAAAGGTTATCATGGTCATGTTGTTGGAGGATGATGTGACAGAGATCAAGCTAAATAACCTCTTGGCAACTAATACCTCGAACACTTACCTGTCAGTTGCAGCAGGAGCTGTTGAAGATATGGCTGGAAATACGATGGGAGCTGTGAGCTATATCCAGGCAACATCATTTGTACCTGATGATACCAGGCCACAGCTATTATCGTTTTCTCTGGACATGAATATTGGTCTCCTGAACCTAACTTTTGATGACGTGATGCAAAGTAAGACCTTTGATTCAACTGCCTTCAGAATTCAGGGTTTCATTCGGTCTACAATGAACATTCACTATACCTTGATGAGTTCAAGTACCAGTAGTAGTGATGGCTATGATTTTACAGTTGAATTCAGTGATGAAGACTTCCTTGGGATAAAGCAAGTTGTTGGACTGGCACGGAACAAGGAAAGCAGTTGGCTAACAATGCAGGCATTCGGTATGGATGACATAGAGGGAATTGATGTGTTGGCTGTCACTGATGGAAAAGCTCTACAAGTGACAAATTTCACAACAGACGACGTGCCACCTCAGCTAGACTCATTTCTCCTGGATCTCAATGTTGGGTCACTGAACATGACGTTTGATGACTTTGTGAATCAAGATAGCCTCATTTTTGCTGATGTGACCCTTCAGAACAGTATGACCCGTGGTGAATCTTTCCTTACTCTAACAGGTGGAGACTTGAAAATATCTGAAGATGGAAGAACTTTATTTGTCATTCTAAGCAGTGAAAACCTCAATGATTTGAAGGCAGATTTTGACTTGGGAACAAACACCTCAAATACATATATCACCGTTGCAGAAGGGGCCATTGAAGATCTCTTTAATAACTCCTTCTCTCCCGGCATACTGGATGGTGCTGCAAGAATGGCTAGCAATGTTACTTCAGATGTGACTGACATTAAGCTTGTCGAGTTTGACTTGGACATGGATTCTGGGATGTTATATCTGTTGTTTGACGAAACGTACTCGTCTGAAACATTTAACATATCTTCCATCACTCTCCAAGGGGCAAAGAACGGATCAACCTCATCTAGTTCATACACTCTTCTTGACCCAAGTGATGTATCATTTACCAGCCACACAGAAATCTATGTTCAACTTTCAACTACTGATTTGAATGAACTTAAAGCCATGCGAGGTGTAGCGACTCGAGCATCATCAACTTATATCACTATTACTACCAACCTTGTGGAAGATGTGAGTGGAAATCCAACAGCCCCCATTTCTGTGGAAGAAGGGATGAGAGTAGACCTTTTCACTGCCGATGCAACTCGCCCTACACTCTCAAACTATACAGTGGATCTAAATTCTGCCCGACTAGTGATGACTTTCAGTGAAGTCATAGATCCTACAACTTTAGATCTTACATTGTTGTTGTTTCAAGACACCAGTGCTAACCCATCAAACACCTATGCAATTGATACTAGCAGCTACTCTTCAAGCATTCCTGATTCAATACTTAACATCACCCTCAGTAGCACAGACTTAAACAATATGAAGGGTATTAATGGACTTGCTACGGATCTCGACAATACCTTCATCACTTTTCCTGATACGCTTGTCTCAGACATGGCTGGAAACGGGATTGCATCAGAGTCAACTGGTGTCCAAGCCAACGTGTTCGTTCCTGATACGACTCCACCTGAACTACTGATGTACTCACTAGACATGGATAAGGGTGTACTGCTGCTCAACTTCAGTGAGATAGTGAACGGTGACACACTTGACTTGAACACCTTTTTTCTTCAGAATCATGCCGACTCGTCCCTAGCCAGCCAAAGTGTACCTCTTGAGTTCACATCTGTTTCTAGCAACCGCGAGAGTTATGAGCTTAAACTTGCGAGGCAAGACATCAATTACATTAAGCTGAACACGTCTCTAGCCACCACCCCTGATAACACTTTCCTCTCATACTCCAATGGCTCTGTCCGTGACATGTTGGGTAATGACATAGTCGAGGAAGATGGCAAGGAAGTAGCTGATTTTGTTCCAGACACAACAGGCCCAGAAATTCAAGAATTCGTCCTTGATTATGGTCTCGGGAGAATTGAGCTAAACTTCACTGAACCTGTTGATGTAACGTCTTTTCTAGTAACATCCTACACACTAATCAGTGATACCCTCCGTGATGGGTACTTGAACTTTACCTTTACTCGGAACAGTGAAGTGTCAGGAAGCAATGGTGATATTGTCTATATTGATATTGGAGTTCAAGACCTGAATGATATCACACGGGTACGCGGGCTAGCATCCAGTTTGGAGAATACGTATCTCACTGTCACTTCAACTGGAGTGCAGGATATGATGAACAACCCAGTGCAAGTCATAACTTCTGAAAATGCCTTACAAGTCTCGGAACTTCGCCCTGATACAGTGGGTCCAACTGTGGAAGAGTTTGTTCTAGATTTGGACGATGGCACGCTGGACTTGACATTTAGTGAAACGGCCAACACTAGCTCAATAATGCTGACTCTCTTCACTATTCAAAACACTCGGGACAATCCTACTGTGATGCACAAACTAACTGGTGGTGCCTTTCCAGATGTGAATGACATCAAGATCACGATTGAGCTGTCTGGAACCGACCTGGATCAGATTAAGGTGCTTAATTTGGCCAACAATGAAAATGGTGATGATACTTACCTATTTATTGATGAAAATGGTGTTGCTGATGCAGCTGGTAATCTAGCTGCTGCTAACACCCTAAAAGCATCTAGTGTAGTGCCAGACAGAACTCCCCCTGTCCTTGAAGCTTTTGACCTGGACATGGATGAAGGTGTGATGACATTGAGTTTTGACGAAGCACTTGATGTCGACAGCTTCATACTAAATGAAATTCTATTGGCAGAAGATGAGGGTGATAACACGGGAGTTCGATTTATTCCGGAAGAAAGTACATTTGAAAATCCTGGTCTAAGGGATCTGGTTATCACCTTTACTGATGATGAATTGAATGAGATAAAGGTCATGCGACTCTGTCGAGACAATAAGACATGTTTCCTCTCGTTTCCACAACGAGGATCAGAAAATGCACTGCTTAGCGACATTGCTGGAATTTCTATCGAAGATCAATTCATTGGCATACCAGTTGACAATTACACAGCAGATACTACAGCCCCAACCCTCACCAGTTTCCATACGCTTGACCTCGACACAGGGTTCATTATCCTTGAGTTTGATGAAGTTGTCAATGTGGATACGATAGATCTGGCAGTGGTCACATTTGAGAACTGGTATACAACAATTTCTGGTCGAGAAACCTTCACTCTCACCGATGGGGAAGTACGGAGTGAAAACTCAGTCTTTGTCAACTTCTCCATAGTCACCAATGACCTGAACTCATTAAAATCTGAACGAGGGCTCTGTAGTACTGGATTGGAATGTTTTATTAGGTTCAATGCAAGTCTTGTGAACGATATGGCTGGAAATTCAATTTCACCTATTAATCATCCACAAATAAATTTTGATATGACACACCTTCCAAGTACTTTTACCGATGATACTACTGCACCAAAACTGCTGTCGTATGAACTTGATCTAAATGCTGGTGTGTTTGTTTTCAGTTTCAATGAGCCTGTCATACCAACAACACTGCAAGCCGATGCCATCACAGTGCAGAATGAAGAGAGTAATGCTTCTGTATCATACAGCATTGTTTCTGGCGGTACGGACAACAGTCTGCTCGTGACAAAGCTAAATGTAAGCATCAGTGAGTCTGATCTCATTAACATCAAAGCTCGTCGGAATCTTGCAACTGAAAAGAGTAACACCTTTGTGTCCTACACTTCAGACTTCATTCGGGATACCTCAAGTTTTCAGATTCTGGAAAATGGAGTTGATTCAATTCCCATTGAAGCTCGTAATGAGTCCCAAGGTCTTCAGGTGGACACTGTTTACCCTGATATAACGAACCCTGAAATTGATGAGTTTGTCATGCTTGATCTTAATGCTGGATCGTTCAGGATTTCCTTCACAGAACCCGTTGACATTGACACTTTTGTAGCAAGTCGGTTTACTCTTCAGTCAACAGGTAGTGGTGGTAACATGTTAAACCTCACAGGAGGATCAGTGAAATACACAGACGATGTGGATGACCTCACTGAAATTGAGGTTGAGCTGAACCGACTTGATTTGCGGGACCTGAAATTGGACACTAGTCTTGGTACAAATGCACTAAACTCCTATATTTCCATTGGTGCTGGTGCAATAGATGATGTTTCAGGAAATCCTGTTGAGAGTTCCTCAGCTCAAGAGATCAGAGTAGTTGACTATGTTGCTGATACAACACCACCAAACTTGGTGTATTATTCACTGGACATGGATGAAGGTGTTTTGCACCTTTCTTTTGATGACATTATGGATGCAAACAGTCTCGAAGTCACCCGAATTAGTTTCCAAACACTGCAAACATCCGATGAATTGTCCTACTCTCTCACTGGGGGAGATGCTACAACTGAAAACGGTTTCAACATAACTGTCAATCTCACAGACGTTGATTTGAATGAATTGAAGGCCTCAGTGGAACTCGCAAAGGATGAAAGTAGTACTTATCTTGTTATGCCACCAAACACGATCACAGATATTGCTGGGGTAGAAGTTATTGGTATTACAGAAACCAATGCCAGAGCGGTTGATGATTTTACTCCTGATCGGACATCCCCAGAGCTGATTAGTTTTATCTTTGATCTTGGTGGTGGTCTACTGCGCCTTAATTTCACTGAGGCTGTTGCTATTGACCAGGACTCGTATAAGCCAAGACAGGTTACACTCCAGAACACTGGCAACTTATCTTCCTTTCCTGGAACTGTTCGATACAACATTACAAGTGCTACTCTTGAGACTGAAGGGAGTAGTAGACAGATCTACAACTTTATACCTTCCCTTACTGACATCAACATGATCAAAGCTCTGCCGGATCTTGGAACTAATGAGAATGATACATACATTGTTTTCCCTAGCACTGCTTTCCAAGATCTCTTTGGTAACCCAGTGAGACCCATAACATCAGATGAAGCACAGCAGGCCATCAGTTTTGAAGAAGACATGACGGCACCAACGTTGACTTCGTACGTGTTTGACCTCGATGGTAGTGTGATGCATTTGACCTTTTCAGAGTCAATACGAATATCAACTTTCAACTATACTGGACTAGTAATTCGCAGTACCCAATCTTCCTCCTCTGAAGTATACAGGCTAACTGGAGGGAGTACAGATACAGAATCAGGAAATGTGATAGTAGTGGACATCACATCTGATGATTTAAATTCCATAAAGGTTGATTCTGATCTTGCAACTGCCAAAGAGGATGGGAACACCTACCTTGAGATCATGGATAACACATATGAAGATACGAGTGGAAATGCTGGGCAGGTGTATCCACCAGAAAGCGCTCTTGCACCATCCAATTTCATTAACGACACAACCAAGCCAGAGCTTCAGGCCTACACCTTTGACCTTGGTGCAGGAGTGTTTCACCTCACTTTCAGTGAAACGATAGATCCAGAAACACTCATTGGAAATGCCTTTGGTCTACAGAGTGCTCCAGCTTTCCCTGTAGACTCAATTTCTCTCTCTGGGATTACCACCAATTCCAGTAGGGGACCTGAAATTTATGCGTTCTTACAGGGCCCAGATTTGGACATCATCAAGCAGAGTCCTGGCTTTGCTACTGCACGTGGAAACACATACCTGAGTATTGCCAATGGAACAGTTGAAGACATGGCTGGAAATTTGTTAGTTGGCATTTCAAATGATGATGCTCTGCAGACAACTAGGTTTGTGGAAGATAACACGGCTCCAGAACTGGTCAACTTTACTCTTGACATGAATACTGGTGTTCTCAACCTCTCTTTCTCTGAAAGTATTCTGACTGAAGACACATTAGATCTAACTGTCATCACCCTTCAAACTAATAGTCAGCCCATCTTGAACTACACCCTTACTGGGGGAGAGTTTCTGAAAAACGGACCACTTCCTTCTGTTCCTATCCAACTGAGCACTAGTGACCTCAATGCCATCAAGGATTTTACTGAACTTGGTAAGTCAGTTAGTTCGACTTTCATATCAATCACTGCAGCTGCCACTCTGGATGTGAGCGGTAACACACTGACTGAGAGTCCTCCAGACAATCCTGTACCAGCCGTAAACATAGGCCAAGATACAATTCCACCTGAACTGGTCGAGTTTGAAATTCGTTTGGTAGAGGAGCCACTTCAGTTCATCTTAACTTTTGATGAGACGATTCTAGAGAGTTCTGTTGACCTAAGCGACTTCATGCTTTCTGGGGGTACTAGTATGACCACAATCACATTGGAAGGAACCTATTCTCGTGATTCCTACACAATACTAGTGGTCAATGTTTCGGAGTCTGTTTTGAGTGCCATTCGCTCTGACACTAGCCTAGCTCGAAATAGCTCTACAACAGTTTTTGATATTCTGCAGAATGCTGTTGAAGACACCTCCGAAAATGGCATTGAAAGTTTATCAGGTGTCACAGCAACTGTCTACAATGCTGATCTTATACCTCCGAGAATTGATGGGTACGCATTTGACTTGGATAACGGACAGATTATTCTTACGTTCAATGAGGAAGTTCAAGGGGAGAACCTGGACACAAGTGGACTGACTCTCTTGGATTCAGCCAACTATAGTAGTCAGATTAGAGTTGAAGTGGCCTCCCTTAGAGTTGTCTCAAGTGAAACTGTTCAACTTACCCTTGAAGAGAGTACCATCAATGACATAAAGCTAAACACGTATCTGGGTACTAGCAATGAGACTACATACTTGATACATGTTGAAAGTCTAGTTTGTGACAGTGCAAATAACTGTGCCGAAGAGCTAGTAGCTGCCTCTGCTATACAGGTGACTTCCTATGTTAGAGACATCACGTCCCCTGTGTTGGAAAAGTTTGATCTGGTTGCTAATACACGAGAGCTAACCCTTTACTTTAACGAGATAGTTAATGAAACAAGTCTTGATCCCAGGCAGATAACCTTCCAAAACAGTGATGTCGCATATCCCACCCGTGAGTACACTCTTACAGAGGGCTCTATTGTGTCTAGTAATGGGCTCATCATTGAAGTCGTTCTAAGTGCTGACGACAAAAACAACATCAAAGCCTTAGGTGACCTCCTAACTGAGCCTGGAAACACATACATCAGTATCACTTCTGAGTTGGTGCTGGATATGGCAGGAAACTATGTTGAGGAGATCCGGCCTCGAAATGCCAAGCCAGTCAACTCCTTCCTGGCAGATTCAGATCGACCTCAGGTTGCTAGTGTGAGCCTTGATCTAGACAATGGTGTTTTTACCCTGAATTTCAACGAGACAGTAAATATAACAAGCCTTGATGTTCGTGAGCTGACACTCTCTCACAACAGCACTGAGTATACTCTCACTGATTCAGAGCCACAGTCGACCATGCTCGATCCTGATATGCCAGCTTCAATCGATATCCTCCTCTCAGCTACAGACCTGAACACTGTAAAATCACTCTCATTATGTACTACCTCAACAGCAAATGATTGCCAGTTGTCTTATTCTTCGGCCCTTGTCAGTGATTTTGCTGGTCGTACAGTTATTGCAAGGCCATCCTCTAGTCCTCTTCTGGTGAGTGTAAAGGATGATGTAACAGGGCCAGTCCTAGATGAATTTGCTTCAATAGACTTCATTGCTGGAACTATCACCCTAACATTTGATGAACCCATCAATAACAGCACTCTGAACGCATCAAACCTTGTACTTCAAAGTCTTTTCACAGACCCAGCATCTGAACATACAATTGCTAATGCCACAGTGGAAAGCACTGGTCTCACATCAGTTATACTGGCTTTGATGGCAGAAGATCTCTATGCCTTGCAGCAGGACAGTGAACTATGTACTGGCCGTGGTAATTGTTATATCATACTACGTGAGGGTTTCATAAGTGATGTGTTTGGTAATCTTAACCAAGCAGTGGAGGATAGCTTCCCTGGAAAGATCGTCACCAGTTTCACAATGGATGAAACCCGACCAAACCTTGAGGAGTTCAGTCTTGACATGAATATGGGCATTCTCTCACTCTCTTTCAGTGAACCAGTACGTGTCTCTTCATTGAATCCGCAAGCAATCACAATTCAATCCAATGCATCTGCATCCGAGTACTACCAGTTGACTGGCGGAAGTACAAATGCCACTGAAGGAGATAGAATGGTCCACATGCAGATTTTGGGAGATGATCTCAATGAGCTTAAACTGCGGCCTTTTGCTACAGATGAAAATGACACATTCATATCTCTTGAGTCTGATACAATTACCGATACATCGATGAACTCTGTCACTCCGATACCAAGGAGTTTTGCACAGAGAGTCTCAAACTACACTGCAGATTTCACTGCTCCAACCCTTGTCTCTTTCTCCATTGATATCGACTCAGACAGTCTCTTTCTCACATTTGATGAGCCAGTTTCCCTCGAGAGCATTATCTTCCCTGCACTGACTCTTCAGTCAGATGAAGTATCACCATCGTCCTCCATTACACTTCGTGAGGGGAGTGTTTCAAACAATGCTACTGCCGCTACGCTTGTATCCCTGCTTATTCATTCTTCTGACGTGGCTGAAATTAAGCTTGACGACCAACTTGCAACCTCTGAGGAGAACACATACCTCAATATCTCACAGAATGCTCTTAGAGATGTGGCAGGCAATGCGATCGAGCAGACTGGACCGATTTCTGCTGGTGAGCATCAACCTGATATCAGTCGCCCTCAACTGCAATACTTTACTCTCGATATCCAAGAAGGTGTCATGAATCTAACCTTTGACGATGTGGTTGATGCAAGTAGCTTTGATGCAACTGCTATTACCATTCAGTCCAACATGACGGCAATACCAGGAGAAGTAGTGGAGCTCACTTCATCCACAAACACCAGCAGTGAGAATGGCTACGTCATCATTGTTCAAATATCAATACAAGACCTTCTTAACATTCGAGACATTACGAATATAGCCACTTCAGCTGAGAACACATACCTCACCATGCAAGCTTATGGAATTGATGACATCTTCGGAGTGGATGTACTAGCTATTACAGATGGCAAGGCAGTTCCTGTTAGAATGTTCTACCCAGATAATGACTCTCCTGTTCTTGAGTATTTTGATCTCGATTTGGATACCGGCAGACTGATACTGAAGCTGTCAGATCTTGTGAACCAGTCAACATTCAGCCCTGAATCCCTTACTCTGTATGGAACCAATGTGATCTCACTAGTGAGCTTGTCTATTTCAGGAGGTACTCCAACACGACTGAGTGACGGGAGCACCATTTCGTTGAAACTTTCTGATGAAGATCTGGACTCTCTGATGACTATGGAGAATTTGGGAACGTCGACAGCTAACACCTTCCTCACTCTCGATGAAAGTTACATCTCTGACTTGGCTGGAAATCGGGCACCTGCTGTGACTGCTCCCATAATGGTTAGAATGTTTGTCAATGACAGTACAGGCCCTGAATTGGTGCGGTTCAACTTTGACCTTGACAGTGGAACTTTGGAGCTTGTAATGAGTGAGCTTGTCGTAGCAAGTTCATTTGACGCTACATACATCACGATTCAAGGCCAGTCAAATGTTACAGGAACTACTGATCGTGTATTACAACTCACTTCTAACACCAACATCTCTACGAATATGAATGCCCGTACCTTTGAGGTTGTGTTATCAGAGGAGGACATGAACGACCTCAAGGCAAACCCGTTGGTTGCAACTTCAAAACAGAACACATTCCTCAGTATCAGTGGTCCTATATTTGTTGATGTAAGCTCAAATTCAGCAGTAAACATTAGCTCTGATTCTGCCCGGCAAGTGTCTACCTACACAGCCGATTCGACGGCACCAACCCTTGTGGACTTTGACCTTGATATGAATGCTAGTGAGATTGTCTTTGTGTTCAGTGAAACAGTTGACTTGTCATCACTAGATTTGACACAAATATTGTTCCAAGGAAGTCAGGATGGTCTATCTGGAGACATGTATTCTCTACTTGATGTGGAAGTGTCCAATGATTATGACCAAAGTATCACTCTTCCGATCAGCGATGAAGACCTCTTTGAGTTACAACTACTGACTGATCTGGCCACCAAAAGAGAGGACACTTTCATATCTCTTAGCAATATGGCCGTCAAAGACTCTGCTGGAAATTACATTGAAGAAATCCCAATGGATGATGCAAAACAGGTAAGGATCTTCACACCAGACTCTATTCCACCGGAGTTAGTTAGCTTTGCCCTAGATCTTAATCGCGGATTCTTGAACCTCACTTTTAGTGAAGTAGTTAATACCTCCAGCTTTACTCCATCTTTTGTGAGCTTTTCAGAGTCAGCTGACCTTACTAGTGTTCTGTCACTGAATGACAGTTTTGCACAACTTGATAATGCAGTTGTTCTTGATGTTGAGCTTTCTGCTGGTGACTTAAATGCACTAAAATCTGAGACGAAGGTGGGGAAGGCAAGGAGAACGACCTATATCTTTTTGAAAGTTGGGGCTGTGACTGATATGTTTATGAATAGCATCGTTGCTGTTAGTAATGCCGTGAAAGTAAGTAGTCTTGTGCCTGACACCACTTCTCCAGAATTGCAAGGGTTTGAGCTTGACATTGGAGCAAGGAAACTTGTGTTGTACTTCGATGAGTTCATAAATGGGACACATTTCACTCCTACTTCACTGACTCTGATCAATGGAACAGGCAGTCTCTCAGCTTCAACCTACTATCGCTTAACAACATCTAGTGTTGTATCCAGCACCTCTGGATATAGGATAGAGATTTCCATTGGAAGTGACGATTTCAACACACTTTCAGGTCTGCTGGGTTTGGCAACAAACGAAGACAATACCTTTCTTCTTCTTGATGGAGCAGCTGTTGTGGATTTGTCCAATAATCCAATCTTTGCAATTAGAACTGGAAATCCCTTCCAAGTGACCAGGTTTGAAGTTGATAATGACCCACCATCACTTCAAGCTTTCTCGATTGACATGGATGTTGGAACACTCTCGCTCACATTCTCTGAGGCAGTCAATGAACCATCACTGGATGCTTCTGGGATAACACTGTACAGCACACAAACTGATGTCACTGGAAGGGAGGAATTCCAACTTACTAATTCTGAGTCAGAGAGAACAGCAGCTCCCAACGTCATTCAACTCCTAATCTCTGCTAATGATTTGAACAATCTGAAGGCAATGGATTCCCTGGCAAAGAGTCAAACCAGCACTTTCATTGCAATCACATCACAAGTTATCAGAGACACAGCAGAGTTGATGGTGATAGAAATCGATCCTGACAATGCCACAATGGCATCGGACTTTGTTAATGACACCAGCAGACCAAAACTGGAGACATTTTACTTTGATCTTAATGCTGAAATAATGACGCTAGTTTTTAACGAGACCATTGATGTTACGACACTCAACCTCACAGAATTCCTCTTGCAAAGTATAAGATTTTTTGGGGGTACTGAAGTCAACTTCCCAACTACCTCGGCTCCTTCTGGAAACACTGAATCTGTGAAGGTGAGCATCAGCAGAGCAGATCTGAATGAAATCAAGCGGCTTCCACTGTGTACTGATGACACCAATTGCTACCTTTCCTTTCCATCCACATCTGTCAGGGATGTTGCGGGGAATCCAGTGATTTCAGTATCGCGTGACCAAGCAGAACCGGCAAACTTCACTAATGATGAGACTTCTCCGTTTCTCGAGGCATTTGGGAGGTTTGACTTGAATGCTGGCACTTTCACGCTCAAGTTTTCTGAAACAGTTAATGTTTCGTCTCTTCAACCAGCTCAGATACGCCTCCAGGAGGATTTCGGCGCAGACATTGATGAGAGCTTCATTTTGTCCGGTGGTAACTTCCCTTCAGTCAACAATGACACTATTACTATAACACTTGGTGAAACAGACTTGAATTCTATCAAGGAATTTGAAAACCTATGTCATGAGCGTAGAAGTCGATGTTGGATCAGGTTCAACAGCACTCTAGTGTCTGACATGGCTGGAAATCCAGTTGTTGCTGCCGAAAATGCAGATGATTTTGAAGATGCTGATACCAGCCATAGAGCCGAGGAGTTTGTGCAAGACACAACCAGACCCACATTAGTAAGCTATGATTTCGATCTCTCGAACGGAAGCCTCACTCTCTCCTTCAGTGAAACTGTTGACAGGGGCGAGTTCCGGCCACAGGTCATTACTATCCAGGACAACACAACTGCTAATCAATCTTATCCCCTTACGGCTGGAGTTGACATTGTCCTCACTGATGCTACCACTATTACCTTTGACATGATAGCTAGTGATGTTACTGAGTTCCAGGCTAATATTCTACTTGCCACTGAAGAAAGAAACACGTACATCACATTCACCAGTGCACTTGTAGAGGATACATCAGGTAACCAAGTGGAGCCAGCTATTAACGCAGACAGTGCAATTCAAGTTACCAACTACAAGCGTGATGTCATTAAGCCACAGCTGGAAGCCTTTCTTTTGTTGCATATGAACCAGGAGCAGATCCAGCTGGAGTTCAGTGAGCCCATGAGTGACACTTACATTGACTTTACCGGTATTTCTATTCGCTTAGCGGCAGATAGTTCTGTAGCATACAGTCTCACGAGTGGGTCGAATGTTGTTGTCTCCAACCTTCGTAGAGAAATCACCTTTGATTTGACTTCAGATGATGTCCGTGGAATAAAGCTGCAATTCAGCGATAATCTGGCTACATCCAGGGAAAATACTTTCATTGGCATCGAAGAAGGGAGCTTTTTGGACACATCTGGAAATGATATTGAAGCAGTACCAGTCACTGCAGCAGTGCAGGCACAGGACTATGAACGAGACACAACCAGTCCACGACTTGAGAGATTCACACTCGATATTGACTCTGGTGAACTATCTCTAACTTTTGATGATGTAATGGACACAGGTTCTGTCATTCCATCTTCGTTCACATTCCAAAATGTTCGTGTTGCTGATTCGGAAACAGTGACCGTGAGTCTAACCAACGTCATACAACGCAGTACAAATGACTTTATTGTGGACTATGAATTGGTAACATCTGATTTTAATGCCCTGAAAGCCCAACCAGATTTAGCAACGTCTGAAGCAAACACTTACCTAGTGGTCGATTCAGATGCTCTACGAGATGTAGCTGACACTCTACTGGTACCCAGACTGGAATCTGATGCACTGCAGGCCAGAAACGTGACACCAGATGGGCAGGAGCCAACTCTACTGTCCTTTGTCTTCAATGTCAGCACAGGAACAATCACTTTTGCCTTTAGTGAAGTTGTCAATGTGTCTGGTATTGATCCTACTGGAATAGTCTTGCAAAGTGCAGCTGATAATGCAGACTATTCTCTTGAGCTTGAAGGTGGTTCACCATCCACCCAACAACCTTCACAGATGTTTGACTACACAATCAGCGAGACTGACATAAACTACATCAAGCAGTTTCCCGGGTTTGGCACAAATGAGTCTAACACCTTTCTTGCACTGGAGTCTACTACTATTGCTGATATGGCCCGAAACCGAGTTACAGCTATTCCCCGTTCTGATGCAAAACAAGCTGCTGAGCTTTTTCCAGATATTCTACCTCCAGTACTAAAATCATACAGTCTGGATATGGACGAGGGGCGTCTGATGTTGACTTTTACAGAAACTGTCAATGTTTCCACTGCTGATCCAGAAAAAATCTTCATCCAAGCCAGTGGTTCTGAGTTGTTAAATGTTGTTCGGTTAACAAATGACAGTTCAGTGAGCGGGAGTTCCAGTAATGAGTTTGCTATCATAATTGGATCAAATGACCTAAATAACATCAAGGCAAATATGGCTATTGCCACAGCTGCCGAAAACACCTACCTTCGGATGCAACCTAATGCTGTCTATGATCAAAATGACATCGGGACCGAAGGAATTGCCAATGGCAATGCCCTAAAGGTGGATGTGGGAAAATTCACTGGTGATACTACGTCACCTGTGCTTGTTAGGTTTGGAGTTGATATGGGAAGAGGTCTAATTGAATTCACTTTCTCTGAGTCTGTGGATTTGTCTACGTTTGATTCCACAATGTTTCTCCTAATGAACACACCAAACTTTCGAAGTGCTGCACACCAGAGACGGCTCACTGGACAGGAGAATGTGACTGATACTAACGGCCCCATTGTTGAATTGTTTTTGAACTTTGAAGATCTAAACTTCATCAAGGCTGAGACAGAATTCTTTACAAATGAGATCAATTCGTACATTTCCATAACCTCTGGTGCTGTTGAGGACAATCAAGGGAATCCCGTTGAACCCATTTCCAACACTGCCGGTCAACAAGTGGCTGAGTTTACAATGGACAAAATTGATCCAACACTCCTTGACTTTGAACTAGATTTGAATGCCAATACGCTGATTCTCACATTCTCCGAGACCGTGTTTTCATCTACTCTTAATGTCTCTGGGATCACATTGCATGCCGGTCGCTCAGAATCTGCTGCCTTTTACAACCTCAGAGGTGCGGAGGGAGTAACTCCATCAGCTGATGCTGTACTCACTGTGAAACTACTGCTTGATGATGCCAATGCTTTGAAACAAAACCTAAACCTGGCTGTGTCCGTCAATACAACTTACCTCAGTTTACTAGTCGGCAGTGTCACAGACACAAATGATAACAACATCTCAGCCATAGAAGTTTCACAAGCTTACCAAGCTTTTGACGTAATTCCAGATGAAACAGCACCTGGCCTAGTTAGGTTCAGTCTTGAAATGTCTAGTGCCACACCACCAGTTACTCTAGTGCTTGAATTCTCTGAGACGGTTAATGCTTCTTCATTGCAGGTTAATTCCATAACACTGCAAGAAAATGAAAATTTTGCCACTGGCGAGAGCTATACCTTAGAGTCTAGTACCGTGGAAGCTGATAACTCTGATGCGCTGACCGTAACACTGAGCTCATTGGATTTGGAGGCAATTCGAGATCGTCCACCACTTGGACAAACTGTGGACACACTCTACCTATCAATGCCCCAGGAAACAGTGCTTGACATGGCCAGGCAACCATCTGAGCTTATACCTTCCAATAATGCAGAGAAAGCATACCTTGTCACCGCCGATCTTTTGCCACCAGAACTTACATCATTTACCCTTGATAAAAATCTTGGTCACCTTTTGCTTACCTTTAATGAAGCTGTAAACTCGAGCACCTTTAGAGCTACATCAATTACTCTCTCTGATGGCACCGGTGTAACTTTGGATTTTACAAGTACAGAGGTTTTGGAGTCAGAGAATGAACTTGTAACAGTTGTCCTAAGTTCAGAAGATGAGAACTTTATCAAGAACAGCACAACCCTTGGAAAGTATAATACCACAACCATAATTTCATTTCCAGCTGCTATTGTGGAAGATATTGCTGGAAATGACGGTGTTGCTGTCAGCTCTCAAGAGGCTCAGGCGGTTATTGAAGATACCACTGATCCTGAAATAACAATGTTTTCAATTGACTTCCAAACAATGGAAATTGAACTAGTATTCAATGAACCAGTTGATGTATCTACCCTTGATGTTCGACACATGGTTCTACAAAATGAGCAGGCCACATTCCCAGAGTTTTCTTATAGGCTGCGTGAAGCTTCATCTATTAGCAGCTCAGAAGTTGGAACTGTGATCACAATGGAGCTGGGTGTGACTGACAGGAACAATATCCAGAGCATCTCTGAGCTGGGCACCAATTCCACAGACACTTACCTTGCAGTGGACCCTGAAGCTATAAGGGATACAAGTGGTAACATGGTGTCTCGTGTGTCACCCAGCCTTGCTCTAAAAGCTGCCGAGTTTGGAGAAGACAATGTTAATCCAGAACTTGAGATGTTTTTGTTGGACTTGAATGATAGAATCCTCACGCTCAAATTTTCTGAGAGTGTCAATGCCAGTACATTTAATGTGACGAAACTTGAAATCCATGATGCATCTCACTCCAACACGTTTACCTTTACATCTACTGAGCTTCCATCAGGTGTTGTTAGTTCAGTGGAAATTTCTATTTCAGATGATGACTTTAACAGCTTTGCTTCCTCTGGCCTGTGTGAGGGAGGAAATAACTGTTTCATTACACTCGAGGTAGGTGCAGTGTATGATACAGTTGGCCTCCCATCGGTAGGTGTAGACAGTCTTTCCTTAGACATTGATGGTTTTGTACAAGATACGAAATCCCCTGTATTAGTAGAGTTTGCTAGTTTAGACCTTGGAACAGGCCTGTTGAACTTGACTTTCTCGGAATCTGTTGTTCCATCAACATTGAATTCCAGCTTGCTTACACTCTTGTCCTTCTCCACTGAAGCTGAGGAATCTCACAAGGTAAGTTTTCTTACTTCATATAGCCCAGTAGGTCCAAGTGTCAGCTTCTATCTTTCAGAGGAAGATATTTCGTCAGTCAAAGTTATGCAACTTCTCTGCATCCGACGGAGCAATTGTTACATTACTGCAGAAGAAGGTCTGATTGAGGATGTTGCTAGCAATCCCAGCTCTGTCCTGGTCGAGGCTATTAATGTCGCTGTTTTGTCTGATGATACTGTCATGCCGAACCTGACTCGATTTGATTTCAATCTAGACAGTGAAAACATGACCCTCTACTTTAACGAGCCAATGGATATTGAGACATTCATCATCAATGAGGTAGTGTTGCAGTCAAGTCGGGGTATGCTAGACAGTGTAGAGAGCGTCAGACTCACAAAAGGGGAGGTGACAGCCACGGATAACAACATGCAATTCAATCTCAAGTTGGACAGTGAAGATGTCACGGCCATCAAATCCATGCTTACTCTTGCCAGCTCCAAATCTACAACATACCTTTCTCTCTCGTCGGACGCAGTCAGTGATCTAGGTGTTAATTCAAACGGGATTAATGCAATACCGCCAAATGCAGCCGAGCAAGTGGATATCTACTCACCTGACAACACATATCCATCACTTCTCGAGTTTGTGTTTGACATCAACTCTGACTCACTGATTTTGACGTTTGATGAACCTGTAAATAAATCCACACTACAGCTCACCAGCATACAAATATTCTCCACAAACTCGAGTACAAACGTTGGTGATTTTGGCATAGTGCTATCGGGTGGCCAGGTGACAGATGCTTCAGATGGGTTGTCCACAGTTGTAACTGTTATCGTTGAGAGGTCAGATATCGAGGCGGTAAAAGGAAACAGTTCAATTGGTGATAATATCAACAACACATACTTGGAACTTGGCCTAGGAGCTATTGCCGATCGTCACGGTAATTTCCTCCAGCCTACTGATCGCTTACAGGCAAGTGATGTAATTCCAGACACCACTAGACCTCGGCTAGTTTCCTACAAGTTTGATATTGAATCTGGAGAAATAGTCCTCACTTTCAATGATGTCGTTGATGTCTTAACTTTTGATGCGACAGCATTCACCATTCAGGATGATGTTACTGCTACATTTAGCTACACTCTTGGTGAATCTACAGACACAGACAGTTCAAATGGGTATGTCATTACGATGAGTATATCTCCAGAGGATCTCCTGAACATAAAGCTAAATAGTGATCTAGCAACGTCCACAGAAAACACGTACCTCACAATGCAGGCTTATGCGATAGATGACATATCAGGGGAGGATGTATTGGCTATAACTAATGGAAAAGCACTACAGGCTTCCGACTACATTGAAGATCAGGCTCCTCCTGAAATCAGCAACTTTGATCTAGATTTGAATGCTTCAACACTCATCATCTATTTTGACGAAGCGATAAATGACTCATCCCTAGACCCCACTCTTGTTTTCGTATACTCCAACCAGAATGGAGATTTTGAATACCAACTAACTGGTTATGATAGTGTAGAAACCATTGATGACTCTACCACACTTGTTGTGTACTTGATCAGAGAAGACAGCAATGAACTAAAAAGATCAACCTCCCTTGCAACTTCAATAACCAACACATACGTCCATGTGGAAGCTGGTTTCATCGCTGACCTTGCTAAGAATGGTTTCCCTGACGAATACACTGCACAGGCAGGTATGTTTACGGATGACCAGACTGCCCCTGAAATTGAATCATTCTCTTTTGATATGGACACTGGAGAACTTACCATAAATTTCACTGAAGCAGTTGAAGAGTTTGACCCCACAGGCTACACCTTGCAGCCTAACACCAACTCAGCAGCAATACCACTGCAAACACACAATTTGTCATCTTCGTCTAGTTTCACACAGGTTGATCTCGACACTTACACCATTTCCTTGTCTCAGGATGACATCAATGCTATTAATGCCATTCCTCAGCTGGCTACTAGTATGTCTCGTACCAGACTATCAGTTGAAAGTAATGCTGCTGTTGATTACAGGGGTAACGACATTGAACCTATCGGTGTTGAAGCTGGCATAAGGGCAGATGTCTACATCAATGACGAAACCGCCCCAACCTTCTCTGAGTTCTACCTTGACTTGAATTCAAACCTTCTCTCACTCACATTCAATGAAGTTGTAAGAGCCAGCTCTCTTAATTTTAGTGGAATCATTTTGCAGAGTAGACGAACAGGTGGCTCATCATTGAGATTGGGAGAAGGAACTCGGCCATCCAATGACCTCACAATCCTCAATGTGACCCTCAGTCTAGACGACGTTGCATCTCTGCAGACAGAGAGCGGTTTTGCCACCTCGAGAACAGACACGTTCATTGCTCTGGATTCAACTGCAGTAACTGACGTGAGTGGAAACGGTGGAAACTCTCTCACCACTGTACCAACTAGTGATGCTGAGATGGCAGAGAGTGTGATCCCCGACACTTCTTCTCCCTCCCTTGAGTCCTTCACCCTGAACCTGGCTAACTTGACTATCTCTCTCACTTTCTCCGAGTATGTTGCCGTGGACACACTTGATTATCCAAGCATTTTCCTTCTGAACAGTGAAGATGATGAAGTACAGCTCTGAGGAGAGTTCTGTCTAATTCAATGATTACAACTGGGCAGGCAGACCACTACATAGTCAGCATTTCTCTTGCTGCAACTGATTTCTTGTTCTTACAGTCAACACCATCCATTGGAGCCTCTCCAGCCAACACTTACTTTTATATGGAGGATGATGCTGTCACTGACCTGGCAGGTAATCTGTATGAAACTGAGACTCCAGTTATTGCTACAGAAGTGGTATCTGACAATTCACCACCACAATTGGAAAGGTTTGCTCTCAATCTTGGTCTCCAGAGGCTGGTATTGACATTCTCTGAACCAGTCGATAAAAGTTCAATCACTGTTTCTCAACTGCAAGTCTTTGCGGCAGCTGATAGCCCGAATGGCCACAATCTGGTGAATAGCTCTGTGGGGGACATCAGTCCTGATGGAACAGTTATAAATATTAATCTAGGGGTAACCGACCAAGCAGAACTAGATGCCGACGGAGCTGCAAACTCTATCAATGACACGTTCATCAGCTTTGATGGTAACTTTTTGAGTGATTATTCCCAAAACCCTGTTGTTTCTGTGGATAGGTTACAGGTAGCTGAAATCCAGGACGAGACCTTACCACCTTCTCTGATACAGTTTATTCTTGATCTTGACCTTGGAGAGCTACAACTTGCTTTCTCTGAAGCAATCGTTATTGAAACATTCAACCCACTAGGTATCACTCTTCAAAGTGAGCAAGTGAGGGATGGAGATACTCAAGTTAGGTCGTTGACAGGAGGCACTGCAACCGTCTCCGGTACATCTCAAGTTATACTTGAACTTCTTGATGCAGATTTGAACCAGATGAAGCTACTTTCTAGTCTTGGTAGTTCGCAGTCTCAAACATTCATTGTAATGACAGAGAATGTGCTGTATGACGAGCAGAATACCAGCCTAGTAGAGATTCCAGAAGATGATGCACAGGTGGCTGCTGGCTTGGTCTTTGATACCACACCGCCCACACTGGTAAGCTTTGATTTGGATCTGGATGGCTCGGGAACCCTTGTACTTCACTTCTCAGAGTTTGTACAGACATCATCATTCCAACCCAACCACGTTGAATTCAGAGAAACTGACACATCTTCCAACCTAAATGTTAGCCTCTATAGCAGTACCTTCACTGGCGATGTGACTGATGAAGTAACCATAGAGTTTGGAAGAAGTGATCTGGAAAAGTTAAAACTGCAGCCATTCTGCACTGAGGTATCCAACTGTTTCCTCACCATACTTGCTGATGTGGTAACAGATCTCTTTGACCGTCCCAACACTGCCAGACCAACCAATAATCCCGCACCGCTGTTGAATCTGACGGATGATACAACATCCCCTCAACTCTCTACAGGTGGAGTGGTACTGATTGACATCAATACTCGTGAAATTGAGCTTCTTTTCGATGAACCAGTAGACATCAGTACTCTGAATATCACAGCACTCATGCTGCACAGCTCCTTTCGCAGTGATGCAAGGCTCACTACAGTAGCACTGTCAGAAAACAGCACAAGTGACAGTGTCAACGGTAAGACAGTTCACATCAATGTTAGCATTGAAGATATTGATGCCATCAATACTGAGGGTGATCTCTGTACTTCATTTTCAAACTGTTGGGTCAGATTCAGTCCTGAATTTATAAAAGACATGAGCGGAAATCCAGTCACAGAAGTTAGTTTTGGTGTCCTAAACACTCCTGAATCCTTCCAACGAGATGACATACGACCAAATCTGATTGAGTTTGATTTAGATATTAATGAAAGGCTCCTCATCCTTGTGTTTGATGAGCCAGTAAACTCTGCACTTGACATCACCGAGGTCTCGCTTCAGTCGTCACCAACTTCAGGAACAACTCCCATCCAGCTGACAACTGCTCACGTGCTGTCAGACAATGGCAGAGAAATCAGAGTGCAGCTGGCAATATCTGATATTGAGCAAATTCAGGACTCTGACCTGGGAAAAACAACCAATGACACTTGGCTAACTCATACTGAACAGTTCACTTCGGATGTCAGTGGGAATCGCATTGTACCACGTGTTGCTGATGACAATGCCCTACAGGTCCGTGTTCTCTTTTCTGATGAAATCATGCCAACTCTAGAAGACTTTACCGAATACAACATCAATGACGATACTTTTGTGTTGACCTTTTCTGAGCCAATGAATCCTACGTCTATTAAACCAGGACTTATCACATTTCATTCGGCTTTGAGTGGTGGAATTTCCTACAATCTCACAAGCTTCAGAAATGTGACAGGTAGTGAGAGAAACATTGTCTTAACTGTACTGCTGGCTGATGTTGATGCAAGGGCATTGAGATTTGATCCTGGTATTGCAACCACTGATTCTACCACTTTCATTACATTGAGCGAAGGTGCATTCCAAGACATTGCTGGAAATGATGTAGAGTCAACTGTTGATAGTAGACTTGAAGTTTTTACATACAATCGTGATATCACCTCACCGGCTCTGGAGTGCTTCTCTGTTGATATGGACGAGGGAACACTCACACTTTCATTTGATGACAGAATTGATGCTGCCAGCATTGATGTTTCGCAGATAACACTGTATGCCCACAGTGGAACTATAACTGATTCGGTTGATGAGTTCAGTCTAACAGGGGGAATGGAGGTATCTGGAGACTCTAATATCCCCTTGATAGAGCTTTCTGCCATGAATCTTGAAATACTCAAGTCCCGGGACAACATAGCACAGTCAATCGATACAACTTTCCTAACATTTACAAGAGATTTTGCTAGTGACATTTCTGGAAATGAAGTTGACCCAGTGAGTAGGTTCAGAGTGTGCAGTTTTACTGAAGACACTACAAGACCGACACTGGTGTCCTTTTCTATGAACATCTCTGCAGGAACTCTAACACTAGAGTTTTCAGAATACGTCATTGGATCATCTTTGGATGAAACCCAAATCACACTCTACAACTCTTCAGATGGATCTGGATTCGCTCTGCAGCTGAATGGAGGTACTCTACTTGAATCAGAGTCACTGCGGATTCTTGTGTTGCAATTCAGTGACAGTGACCTCAATGCAATAAAGGACAGCCCATACTTTGGAACGCAGCGGAATGACACTTTCCTGTCTGCTACTGAAACAACTGTAACTGATGGGTTTGGCCGGCTCCTGGTACCAATACCTTCCGACAATGCTACGATGGCATCTGATCATGTTGGAGATTTACTTGCCCCTGTTGTTATGGACATCACATTTGATCTTAATAGTGGCACACTAACCGTTATCTTTGATGAAGTTGTTGATGAGGAAACATTTGATGTGACAAGAGTTAGGTTGGTTGGACAGAACGATGCTCAATATGATCTTACCAACGGAACATTCCGTGCAATTTCACCACCAACAATTGAGGTATTACTCACTACAGAGGATCTAAACTACATAAAGGCCGATTTTGACCTTGCAGTGTCGAAAGAGACAACTGCTCTGCAACCAAGAGCAAATCTAGTTAGTGATCCAAATGGAAATATGCTAGAGGAATCCTCTGATCCTGTTCAAGCTTCATCGTTTGAAGATGATGAGAATCGTCCAAGCCTAGAGGGCTTTTTACTGGACCTGAACAGTGATACACTAATTCTTACATTCAACGAGACAATTGACCCAAGCACTGTCAATGTCAGCCTAATAAATCTCCAACCTTACAGAAACTCTTCTGACCTAGTTCCACTCACTGGGAGCACGTTTTCAAGTGTGCCAGACCCCACTCTAGAAATAGACATAGGATATGATGCCATCACTGAAATACAAAGGCGGACCGACCTTGCTACTGTTAGATGGCGGACGTACATTTCTTTCAGCTCCAACACCCTCAATGACTCTGCAGGCAATCTTGTGTTTTCAATCTGGTTTGAAGATGCTCAGAGAGCTTCTAGTTTTGTGCATGACGAGACTCGACCTACACTTGTAGAGTATGCCCTCGACCTGAATGCTGATGTTCTCTCCCTCACTTTCTCTGAAACTATAAATGCTAACTCAGTAAACTTCTCCCTCATAACGTTCCACTCATCTGAGTTTGATGATGAAATTCAGTACACTCTCACTGGTGGAGTGGTGGATCCACTGGAGAATGATCCAGTGGTGAATGTAAAGTTTTCGTTTGATGACATCAATGAGCTAAAAGTAATGCGAGGATTGGCTGGGAATGCTGGTACAACTTTCATCACTCTCGAGAATGATACAGTACTTGACATGGCTGGCAATGGAATACTGGCAATGGGACCACAATCTGTCGACTCATACACTCCTGATGGCACAAAACCGACCCTCAACACCTTTGACCTTGTCATGACTGATGGGACTGAACCGTTGGAGATTATTCTGCGATTCTCAGAGTCAGTAGATGTTGGTTCCCTGAGAGTCAATTTTATCACCCTCCACTTGTCTAATACCTCCAACATTACCACTGACTACACCCTTAGTGGAGGTGAAAAATCAACTGAAGACTCACCAAATATCACTGTCTATGTTACTGAAGTTGAACTGAATGATATCCGTCGTCTCTTTCCCCTGGCTACATCAAAGGACACAAGCTATTTGTCTCTACTTTCAGGGGCAGTGAGAGACATGGGGACAGAACTGATTGACCCACAGGGTCCAATCATTGTAGATCAGTACCTTGCTGATTTAGTTCCACCATCTGTTAGTGAGTTTTCCCTTGATTTGAATGAAGGATCTCTCAACCTGACGTTCAGTGAAGAAGTACAAGTCAGCACATTTAGAATAAATGATGTCAGTCTGCAGGCCACCTCAACCGGTGGAGCTAATTTTACTCTAACTTCTTCAAGCTCATTAACTCCAACCGGAAATGGTGCAGTCTTTTCAATCGCCCTATCAACTAGAGATCTGAACAGCATCAAGCAACATTCCTCCCTCGCTGTTAGCAAGAGTTCAACTTACCTCTCACTTCTTGCCTCTGTCAGGGACAATGCAAATAACCTTGTGTATAGAATTGAAAGTGGAGATGCACAGATGGTTGAGAGATACATTCCAGATGAGACTAGCCCTACCTTGCTGGGTTTTGACCTGAATATGTTAGCTGGAATTCTCACCGTTCGTTTTGACGAGACTGTAAACACATCGTCAGTAGATCCATCCCGTATTCAAATTGCCAACTTGGATGATTCGATCACCTATGCTCTTTCAAGTGTATATAGCAATTCGGGATTCAGTGATGAGGCAGTGCTGGTGCTATCAAATGATGATCTGAATGGTCTAAAGACCTTAAGTGGATTAGCTACGACAAACAACAACACTTTCTTGAACCTCTTCAATGGTGCTATTCTGGATATGAATGGTAACCCAGTGTTAAACACATTGGGAGTAGAAGTAAGTGTGTTTACCAAAGATGATAGCTCACCCTCACTGGTTTCATTTGATGTTGATATGGACGGGGGGCACCTTGTCCTATCATTTGATGAAACAGTGAACGTGTCCTCACTGCTAATAGAAGAGCTGGAACTTGGTGATTATCCTACAACCACCTTTAATCTAAACACAAGTGAAGTGCTGCATGGACCAAGCGCAGCAGTGAACATCACTCTATCTAACAGTGACCTCAATGAACTGAAGAGGCTCCAGATTTGCTTGACTGCTGACACGTGTGCCATATCATTTCCAGAGACCTTTGTTAAGGACATGGTAGGTCGTCCAGTCATTGAGGTAGAGTTGTTTCCTGTTGGAAGCTATGTGAATGATACAACTCAGCCATCTCTGGTGGAGTTTGTGGAGTTTAACATCCCCCTTTCCCACCTTATTGTAGAATTTTCAGAAACAGTTGATGTGTCCACTATCGACACTACGCAGCTAACACTTCAGTCTTTCTTTGCGGATGATATTCGTACCGTGCGTTACACTCTCACAGGAGGTACTGTACAGGTTGGAGATAGCTCAAGAGTTCAAATTTCTATAACAGAGGTGGACCTTTTCTCGATCAAGGAAACTGGGGATCTGTGTGATAAACGTAGTAATTGCTACTTGGTCATTACAAACCTCACTGTTAGCGACATGTCTGGGAATACAAATACACCAATTCTACAGGAATTTCCTGGGAAGGTTGTTTCTAGATTCATTGATGATATCAGCCCACCAACACTAGACTCTTTCACCCTGGACATGAATGACGGACTGCTAATCTTGTACTTCTCAGAACCAGTTGAAGTTGCAGATATATATTTCTCGGGTATCTCACTTGTTTCAATGCCAAATGCTTCCATCTTTGAGCAGTTTCCTCTCACTGGAGGAACAGTAAACGGGACCAGTGGAGATACAGTGGTCTATGTGCAACTATCTGAAGAAGACATCAATGCTATAAAGGCTACAACATACATAAAGTCATCTACTGACACATTCCTTACCATCGCTTCAACTACCATCACAGATCTTGCTTTTGACCTTAACCAAGTTGTTGAAATAGGTATTGAGAATGCACAAAGTGTTGATGTGTATACACCTGATTCTACTCCACCAAAACTGGAATCATTTGAACTGGACCTCAGTGTCGATCACCTAGTGTTTACTTTCGATGAACCTGTTCAGACTATGAATGTGAGAGCTGTGGAAATAACACTGCTCAATGATTCCAACACTGAGACATCCTTCACAAGAACGCTTGTTGGTGGAACAATATTGAATTCTGCTAATGCCTCCTCTGTTGTCACCATTCTGCTGCATTCTGACGATATCAGCGTATTAAAACTGACGGAAGACTTTGGCACAACTGAAAATGACACGTACGTTAGTTTCAGACCTGGAGCCTTTATTGATACTGCAGGTGTGGAAAATGATGCCCTGCCTCCTACTAAAGCCACTGTTCACTCAATCGACAGCTCTTTTGTTCAATTAGTGTCATTTTCGTTGGACATGCAAACTGGGGAACTGATTTTAACATTTAATGACATTGTGCAAGCCTCGACCCTTGATGCTTCAGCTATCACAATACAGAGTAAAAGGAATGCCATGGCCAACGAACTTGTCCGTTTGATGTCTCGCTCTAGCAGCACCTCCAGCCCCGATGGATATGTCATTGGTATTATTTTCCACCCCCTTGACCTCCTTGCGGTCAAATCAATAGCGGGACTAGCTGTTGACAACACCTCCACCTGGCTGACTCTGCAAGCTTACGCAATTGATGATGCGTTTGGAAATGACGTTCTGGCAATTACCAATGGAAAGGCCTTGAGAGTGGACGAGTTTATTGCCGATGAGACTGAACCTGCCATCGACAGATTTGTGCTAGATTTGAACACAGGAGAAATCAGAATTTCTTTCACAGACACAATGGACCACACTCTTTTGAATGTGACTCTTCTCACAATCACAAGTGATGATGTCCCTACATACAGCCTGCAGTTAAACGCCAATGCAAGTGTTGACCGAACCACTGACGGAGAAACAGTTGTAATTTCTTTGACAGAGGAAGACCTGAATGAGCTGAAAAACAACTCACAGATTGGTACGTCAGAGTCAAATACTTATCTTGTGGTTGGTCCAGATGCCATTCCAGATTTGGCAGGTAACTTTCTTCCAGAAATACCACTTTCATCACCTCAACCAGCTGATGAGGTGACGGCAGACAGCTCTGGTCCTGAGCTTAGGGGCTTTGAATTGGACCTTAATACTGGAGAGCTTGTTGTGACTTTCTCAGAACCCGTTGACAGCTCAACAGTAGTACCCACTGGCTTCATTGTTCAGTCAAAGTATGACATAAAATTTTTCCCAGAGGAGGAGCATACATTTGAAACTGGTGTTTCCCACTCTCCCAATGGACCTGTGATAATAATACAATTTGAAGAAGATGACTTGAATGCCATTTTTGCCGTAACAGCTCTTGGAAACACGGAGGAAGACACATATCTCAGGATCACTGACACAGCTGTAAAAGATGTCAGTGCAATTGCTTCTCAGCCAGTTCCCTTTACAGATGCCATTCAATCTAGCCGTGTCACACCCGACACAAATGCACCTTCACTTCAGAGCTACTACCTCGACATGGACATTGGACTCCTCTCCCTGTCCTTCAGCGAAGTTGTTTTGACGTCAACGGTTCGCTTTGATCAGTTTACGCTCCAGAATGCTGCCAATGGTTCTGCTTCCTCCACTTCCTCCTACACACTGACTGGAGGAGCAACACAACAAGTTGAGTCAAAGACACTCAACATTACCTTCTCAGACAATGATCTCTATGCACTGCAAATGAACACAGAACTGGCAACTGAGGCAGACAATGTATACCTCTCTTTCACCAACCTTTCCGCAATGGATGCCCAGGACTACTCTGTCATTCCTGTTGATTCAGAAAATGCAAGACCTCCAGACGACTTCATTGCAGATGAAACATCCCCACAACTTGTGAGCTTTGAGCTCGATCTGGATTCTGGATTCATCGTCATCACATTTGATGAAGTTATAAACAGGAGCCTGCTAGATCTCTCCAAGATTTTCCTTCGGAACAGTTCGGCTTCAGGTGCTGTTAATTTCGAACTTAGTGGTAGTACCTTTGATACAGATCTTTCTACAAATCTCACCATATCGCTTGGCTTGAACAACTTGAATGATGTGAAGGCAATTGTCAACCTTGCCACAAGCATTGATAACACCTACCTGACACTGGGGGATGGTGCTATAATTGATGCCGCTCAAAATCTGTATAGTGATTCAGATGCCATTTACAGAGCATCAAACTTTGAAAGAGACATCACTCCACCTCAACTGCAAAATTTCACTCTTGATCTGAACTCAGAAATTCTAACGCTGAACTTCTCTGAGACAGTCAGTGTGTATACACTTATGGTTGCTGAGATCACCATTCAGTCGTCTGAGGACTCCGATGAAATGTCCTATGATTTAGTTGACAGTGTTCCAACACTTGGTTATACACCAGATGTGGAAATTAAACTGTCTCACAATGATATCAATGCGATTAAATCTGAACCGCTTTTGGCAACCAGCAGTGATACAACATACATCTCAATCACTACCAGAACTGTGACTGATATGGCCAATCTGGAAGTGCAAGCCATATTTGACGATGAGGCTAAGCAGGTTGAGCATTTCATCCCCGATTCCAGATCACCAGAGATTCAAAGCTACAACTTGAACATGAACACTGGAGAAATGGAAATAACCTTCAGTGAGACTATCAACATGAGTTCTCTCGATGTGACCCAAATTACCCTCATAGGGGACAGACTTGATACCGCTGACTCATACACCTTAGAAAGGGAACCGACCATATTGAACTTTGAAGAAACCAGCATACATCTGAGGTTGTCAGTTAGCGATGTGAATGAAATTAAGAAACTCCGTGAACTGGCTGTCAGCAATACCACTACATTCTTGACGGCAACAGCCAATGCAGTGTTAGACATGAGCATGAATATGCTTCTGCCTTTGGAAATAGCTGCAGCTGAGAGGGTCAGCGAGTTTGTGGAAGATACCAACAGACCAAGTTTGGGCTCCGAATCGTTTGATTTGAACATCAACACAAAGACGATCACCTTGCACTTCAATGAAACTGTTGACAGAACTACTGCTATTCTTACACTTATTACGCTACAGCAGGCCTCAACACCATCCACCAATATCTCTCTGTCTGGTGGAACTGTTTCCAGTGGAGATTCAGCAGACTTTGCAATCCGACTGACAGATGGCGATGTCAATGAACTCTCTCGCCTTGGCATCTGCACCAAAGCTGACAACTGCTTTATTAGTTTTCCAGAAGAGACCTTTACTGATATGGTCAACAACTCGGTGATTGCAATAGATGCAACTAGTGCTACGAATGTCGGTGATTTTATTGATGACACAACAGCCCCTACCCTTGTAAATTTTGCCTCATTCGATCTGGATACTGGATTGATGGTTCTACAGTTTGATGAGACTGTCAATGTGTCAACCGTAGATTTCACTGCTCTTAGCTTGAATGAAGTTCCATACAGTGATGATGAAAGATACACACTTTCAGAAGGGACGATATTGGGGGGTGACAGAGAACTGATTGAAATTCAAATCACCACAGCAGACCTTAATGGTATCAAAAGTCTCATGAGTGTGTGCTCTGTGGAAGGTAGATGTTGGGTGCGTTTCACTTCAGATTTCATCAAGGATATTGTCGGAAACCCAGTGAATGCTGTTACTTCAGGCTTTCAGTTTGATCCCAGTGAACAAGTGAGTGAGTTCACACCTGACACCACTCAGCCTGAACTTGTATACTTTGATCTGGACATGGATAGTGGAGAGATAACACTGGAATTTGATGAACCAATCATGTATAATGAACTAGTGCATACAGAGCTCACAATAGCCAATAGCAGTTATTCCACAATTTCATACCAACTGACAGATGGAGACGCACTTTTTTCAAATCAGGATTCCACAATATACCGATTCCAAATGACGTCCACTGATGTACAAATCATTAAGGCGACAGATTACCTTGCAACTATGAAAAACGATACTTATCTGAATTTTACAACTGATTTAGTTAGTGATGTTGCCAATACACCCAATCAAGTGAATGTAACCACTCTGACAGATGGATTGCTGCTAGTACGAACATACAATAGAGACGAAACATCGCCCATACTCACTACCTTCACTCGGCTAGATATGGATGAGGGTACAATGATGCTGCAATTCACTGAGCCTGTTGACACTGGTAGTGTAGAGTTTGGTGGATTTACACTGCAATCACAGGGTTCAAATAGTCCTTCAGCTCAGTACCAACTCACTGGTGGTACTGCAACAACAGATGAGACCCGGACACGAGTAACAATCACATTTAGTGATACTGATTTGAGAGCAATCAAACTTAATGCAGACCTTGCAACTACCATCGACTCAAGCTTCCTCTCAGTGCAATCATCTGCTATCGAAGACACTGCAGGCAATATGGTCACCGAAATAACAATGCTTGGAGCACTGAATGCTGAGGACTATGAAGCTGATGTGTCATCACCTCTCTTACTGTCGTATACCTTTGATCTCAACTCTGGATATCTCAACTTTACATTTGACGATGTCATGAACAATAACAATGAGGATATCGACCCCAACCAAGATTACGTTCCATGGAGTGTTTGATGGTAGTGATGAAGATAACCGATACATGCTCACTGGAGGTTCCACTACCAGTGATAATGGGTATGAAACTGAGCTTTTGCTGACGGAAATGGATCTTAATCAGATCAAGAAAAGAACTGGCTTGGCGACTGAGAGAAATAATACCTACATCAGTCTTGCTGCCGAATTCATCAGCGACAATGCCGGGCAGCCTGTTACCCCAATTGTGACGTCAAGAAGTCAAAAAGCTGATGAATATGTTCCAGATACTACTCAGCCATTCTTAAGACAGTTTGTCCTGGACGTGAATGAAGGAAAATTGACACTCTCCTTCTCTGAAACTGTCAACATATCTACTATAGACCCAACAGCCATTACGCTACAGAACATGGTTAATGGTGCTGAAGCCTCAAGGGTGTACAATCTATCTGGTGGCGTTCCAGCTGATGCTTTGTATGAGTTTCAGTTTGATCTCTACATGACTGCAGATGACTTGAATGCTATTAAGGCATTTACTGACCTGGGTACTGGAACATCGGACACCTACTTGGCTATACAAGTGGGAGCCATAGAAGACATGAACAGCAACCCACTGATTGAACGGTCATCATTTTCAGCCCTTGAAGCATTCGATCATGAATTGGACATGACACCTCCAACTCTACGAAACTTTACCTTTGACCTGGATGAAAGGGGCTCTACACCTTACTTTCTCTGAGAGCATTGATTCAAATGATATTGACCCGACACATATCACAATACAGAATGCACCATCTGTTTCCAGTCCAGATGACTACGAGACGCTGGTCAATGATGGTACTGTGGCTAGTAACAAAGGTATCACTCATACTGTGTATATGGATAATGCAGATCTCAATCGTGTTAAAGCTAAAACCTCACTTGCTGTATCAGTAGAAACAACTTACATCAGTTTCACTTCAGGTATGGCACGTGATTTTCAGTCTATTGATATTGAAACCTTGCCACGTACAAATGGAAAACGGGCTGATGACTTTGAGGAAGATACAACAGCCCCTGAACTGCAGTCGTTTGAATTACTGATTGGTGCCGATGAGCTTGTGCTTTCCTTCTCAGAAACAGTCAATTCCAGTACCATTGTACCAGTTCTCCTCACTCTACACAGTAGCAGAAATATCTCCACTGTTGTTTCCTACAATCTTACGGGCTCCCGTGGTGTCTCATCTGAAAATTCACAAGTCTTAAGAGTCGACATACTAATATCAGATCTCAATGCAATCAAGCGGGATGCCAACTTTGGCACTAGTACGGAAAATACTTTCTTGACTTTGTCATTTGGAGCAGTGAGAGACATGAGTGGGAATGACATAGAAGAAATAGGTCTACTAATGGCTGTTAAATCTACAAATGTCACTATGGACTTTACTCCACCATCTTTTGACAGCTCAACCTTAAATCTTTCTGACGAGACACTGACATTGGTTTTCAGTGAAACTGTCAATGTTGGATCATTTGAGCCTTCTGAAATTGTCATACAGAGCACTCCAGATATAGCAGATGGTGTGTATTACCAAACTCAATGGTGGTAACATACCACCAGGAAATAACCATATTGTAGTAATCACACTGACTCGCATGGATGCCAATGAAATCAAACGTATTGAGACTCTGGCCATATCCCAAAGTACAACTTACCTGTCATACAGTTCCGATTTGGTGTCAGACTTGAACAACAATGCCATTAGCACTGTTTCTAGTGCTTCAGCCACACGGATCACATTGTTTGAACAAGATGAGAGAAGTCCAGTCCTCGAAAGTTTTGACTTTCTACTTGATACTTCCCGGACACCACCACTACTCATAGTCCTTCACTTTTCAGAAACTGTGATGGCCCAAACACTCAATCTGAGGAATATTGTTCTGCAATTGGGCAATAATACCAGCAATTCAGATGAATTCTATGCACTCTCAAGCTCTGCCTCTTCCTCACCAAACAACTCGGCGGACATTGAAGTCTATCCTGCTCTCTCTGATCTCAGAGCCATCCAGTCTAAGGCTCCTCTAGGCAGAAATGTGTCAACAACATTCTTATCTGTTGCTGCAGGATCTGTCTTGGACATGAATGGCAGGCCTCTTGAAGCTGTAGAACAAACACATGCAGTCCAGGTGTCAGAACACACTGCAGACCTGGTACCACCGGAGCTGGAGAAGTTTGAACTTGACCTTAATCAGGGTGTTTTCGAACTTACTTGGACTGAGGCTGTGGATGACACCGTTTCCTTCTCTCGCATATCTTTTGTGGACTCCACTGAGAATGTCACGCTCTTTACCCTAACTGGTGGGAGTTCCACACAGACAAGCACAGACAGCATCACAGTCACTCTCTTGACAGATGACCTTAACCTGATATTTGCCGATACAGGCCTTGCAACTTCTATGGAGAATGCATACATATATCTGGAACGGAATGTTTTGTCGGATGTCCACCTTAACCCAAACAGTGCTCAAGGTCCTGTTAAAGTTGATGATTTCAGACAAGACATTACTCAGCCAGTTCTTGAGAGTTATGACCTCGATCTGAATAGAGGACTTGTCACACTTGTGTTCTCAGAGACGGTCAATTCAAGTCTTTTGAGACCGGAAGAAATCACATTCCAGAACCAAGAAAATGCTCCTTCATCAATGTTCACTCTCACTGGTGGAAACCCCATTGCAAGTGTATCTCCAACTGCCATATTCAACCTGCTAACGGATGATCTGAATGGAATAAAGGCCCTAGCCAATTTGGCAGTTTCAAATGACACTGCATACATTTCCTTTGGTTCTGACCTGATTGTAGACATTAGTGATAATCGTGTCGAGAGTGTCTCCCCTTCTGATGCCTTGGTAGTCAGTGAATTTACTGCAGATACTGATCGACCGAGTCTAACTTTATTCAACTTTGATCTTGACGCCGGTGTATTGACTCTCTCATTCGACGAAGCAGTCAATGTTACATCATTGGACATCACATCCATACTTCTTCAAAACCGTGCAACATCATTTTCTTCCTCTTATCGTTTGGATGATAGTGAAAAAGGGTCTACTCACAGTAGCCAACTGAACATTTCACTCAGCACCAGTGACCTAAACAACATCAAGGATACTAGAGATCTTTGTTCTTCAGACTCAGCTGGAGATTGTTTTATCTCATTTCCTCAGTCAACTGTTGCTGACATGATGGGGCTTGATGTGTTTGCGGTATCTGGGGAAACAGTCAACATCTTTATCAACGATTCAACATCACCTAAACTGAGTCTATTTGCTGAGATTAATCTTAATCTTGGTACACTAATCCTGGAGTTTTCTGAGGTGATTGACTTTTCAACGTTTAGACAAGAGCACATAACTCTGCAGAACCTGTTTGAGCCACCACACAAGCAACTCAATCTCACAGAAGGAGAGTCAACTCACCTTACCCTTAGCTCTGTTCAAGTGAACCTCAGCATGTCTGATTTGTATGATTTGCAACGTGACTCTGATATTTGCACATACAGAGGGGATTGTTATATCACTGCTTCTTCATCCCTGGTTCAGGACCTAGCAGGCAACGATTTTGCCGGAGTGCCACTAGAGGAACCTGGGATTATTGTGAGAAAGTTCATTGCAGACACCAAGGCTCCAGAGTTACAGAGTTTCGATCTTGATCTTGACAGCAACCAGCTGAAGTTGGTATTTGATGAGCCAATCAATGTTGACTCCCTGGACGTGACTGGATTTGCTCTGCAAGCACAGCCTACCGTGTCCCAGGCTTCAGAAAGGCATACGTTAACTGATGCCAATGTATACTCTCTTGATGCAGTAACTATCATGCTCAATCATTCACTCTATGATGCAAATGTAATAAAGGCAAGAGGTTTTGGTACAAGGCAGTCCAACACGTACATCAGCATTGCTGAAGGGGCAGTGTATGACTTGGCCACATCTGAGAATCCAATAGAAGCTACAGCAGTTGGTGATCTTGTTCAGACATACACCGGTGACACTACTCCACCAGTTCTGCAAGGGTTCGCATTGGATCTTCACTTGGACACTCTCACGCTCACATTTGACGAACCAGTTAGAGTATCAAATTTCAACTTTACCGGGATTACACTCAAGTCAAACTGCACAAATTATTCAAGTTTCGCACTGACTGGGGGAACCTTCAGTCCTGATAATATCCAAGACGGAGTCACTGAAGTTTCAATCGCCATAACCTCTAGTGATCTTATAGCCATCAAGTCTGATGTGACACTTGCTACTGAAACTGATAATGCATTCCTGGAAGTGGCTACTACAACTGTAGAAGATATGGCCTTTCAAAACATAGAGTATATCACATGCTCTCCCACCGTGATAGTGACTCCTGATTCTATTCGTCTCATGCTCACAGCTTTTGATGTTAACATGCATACAGGGAGTTTCAACCTGACCTTCAGTGATGTTGTCGATACCCAGACATGGAATCCAAGAGCCATTCGCTTTCAGAGTGACGAAACGGCTGCCGAAGGTCTTTCATATAGACTTACTTCAGGGAGCAACACTTCCAGTCCCAATGGCTACTTTGTTGCTGTGAAACTTTCTGATCAGGATTTGTTTGGGATCAAGTCTGTTTTCGGTCTTGCTACCTCTGAGAACAATACATATATAACTGTTCAAGCGTCTGCCATTGATGATACATTAGGGAATGACTTACTTGCTATCACTGACACAAAGGCAATCCGTGTGAGAAACTATTATGCAGATGTTACTTCTCCATCACTTACATTCTCTGCACTTGATTTGAATACTGGGTATCTAAGTTTAACTTTCAACGACTTCCCGAATTCTTCAACGTTCATGTTTGATCAGGTGCAAATACACAACCGAGGCTTTGTAACACCTTTGGCATTGTCTCCAGCGGAACTGTCAGTTTCCAGTAATGGTTTCACTGTTTCGATATTTCTCAACACATCTGACCTAAACTACATTAAGTTGGTGCCGAATCTAGCGAGTGATGCTTCATCAGCATACATCAGTGTCAGCAGTTCAGCCGTTGAAGACTTTGCAGGGAATGCTGTCATTGAGGTTCCAGTTTCAGCTAGTAGGCAGATTAATGAGTATACTGCTGACCAAACAGGCCCAGAGGTGGTACAATATAGCTTGGATGTAAATGCAAGTGTTCTTGTGCTAACATTCTCTGAAACAGTTGATGCCAGCTCTATCGATTTAACAGCTATTGTGTTTCAAGATGCTGCAGATATCTCTGATGCTGTGGGTGTGTACAGACTGACAGGTGGAAATCCTTCCACTGCTGATGGTTTAGAGATCACTGTAACACTTGGTGAAGCAGATGTGCTAGGTCTACAAGTACAGTCTACTCTTATGCAAGACATCTCAACTACCTACATTGCTGCTGAATCGACCCTTATAATGGACACCAACAGTAATCCAGCAATGGAGATTCCACAGTCTTCTGCCCTTGGAGTCTTGTCAAACAACTTTGTTGCAGATGAACGTTGCCCATCTCTAGACCGATTTGAATTAGACCTTGATAAAGGTGTAATCCTCCTAACATTCTCCAAGACCATTCACATTGATTCAATAAACTACATGGAAATCACTCTTCAGAATCAGGAAAGTGCTACTGTAGAAGATGGCTTTTTGACTCTAACTGGAGGTGATGTCAACCATAACAACTCACACATTGTCGAGCTTGAGCTACTCTTCAGTGACCTGAATGCCATAAAGACTCTCACTTCTCTTGCTGTGGGTCGATCCACCAGCTATATCTCGTTCTCTGAGTTGGCCTTTGAAGATACTCGTGGGTTACAGGTTGTTTCAGTGCCAACGACCGATGCTACCAGAGCTGATAACTTCATAGATGATGAACAGAGACCTGAGCTGCTCAAATTTGGCTTTGATTTGGATTCTGGGTATCTGACACTTAATTTCAGTGAAGCAGTTCAGCCATCATCTCTTGTAATCTCAGGGATCACAATTGAATCTGATGAAATATCGACAGAGTCAGTGACATTTGAATTTAATCCACAAGCAATTGACTCTTATGAATTTGACACAAGACTGGAAGTTCTCATTGATAGCAATGACTTGAACAGAGTTAAGATCAATGGAAATCTCAGTACGACATTGAGCAACACATTCATTTCATTAGCCACAGACACCGTGGAGGATTATAATGAGCTCGGTAACTCAGAACTCTCTGCAAATCCTGCAGATGCCTACACTCCAGATGAAACCGGCCCAATCTTGGATGATTTGACAATCTCAGTAGAGAGTGGGACAATTTTACTCACCTTTAATGAAGCAGTCTTAGCTGATTCATTTGTGGTACAAAACACAGAGATATATTCCCGAGTCAACATGTCCTATAACAATCTTTTTGACAGCACATTTTCTCAAGTTGTTGATGGTGAAGGAAACCCCACAATCCCAAATATCATCGATATTACTCTAGGCCCCACGGATCTAATGACAATATCAAACCTTGCCAATCCTGATATTTCAGTTCTGACAGTCACAAATGCAACCGTCACAGATTACAACAACAATCCACTCCAACCAGTTGATGATATCATGGGTGGAGGTGGAGTTGTGGACACCTTTCCTCCACAAATTGTATTTTCTAGTTTCAGTGCAGAAACTGGGCGTCTTACAATCACATTCACAGAACCGGTCCATGTGGCGAGTTTCAAAGTAAATCTACTGTCCTTGAGGAGTAGTACTGCCAGTGATGCAGAGGTGTTGCAATTGATGTCAGGCCTACAGACAACGACTAACTCATCCACCCTAATCATTGATCTGTCAACAGAAGAACTGAATCAAATTAAAGCCATTGAGGGTTTCGCCTCTGAGAGAGGAAACACCATCATATCCCTTGAAGATAATGCCGTGGAAGATCTCAGCACCAACCAAATAGATGCTGTTCAGAGGGAGGTCTCTGACTTCACGGCTGATGAGACTGCACCACAACTCGAGTCATGGGAAATCGATCTCAGCTATGCAAATATATCCCTGACATTTGATGAACCAGTCGTGAGTGATGGTGTCAACCCACAGGCAATCACAATTCAGTCTTCCAGGGGAGATTCTGAGGCTTCTATTACCTTGAGTGGTGGACGAATACAAACTGATGTATATGCATCACAAGTCATCGAGCTCTCACTTGAAATGGAAGATATAAACATGATTTATGTTGATCTTGATTTCTGTACTGACACACTGAACTGCTATATATCTATTGAAAACTCAGCAGTGAATGACGTCTTTGGAAATGGAGTCAAGGAGATTGCTTCACAGGGTGCGCTCAATGTTACCAATGTCACATCTGATGTTGTCAGTCCGAGTATAACTGGCTTTGTTGAATTTGATGTCACAAACTCACTTCTCACACTATCTTTCTCAGAGACAGTTAATGCTTCTAGTTTGAATGTAACAGCTCTTACACTGCAAAACTTTTACTTATATCAAGAGGATCAATCTTTCAGGTTGACCGGAGGTACCACAGAGAGCCCTAACGGTGCTCAAATTGTGATCAACATCACAACCGATGATCTCAACATCATCAAAGCAAAGAGTGGTGGAGGCGGTAGTCTTTGTACTGGACAACTCACCTGCTTTGTTCGTGCTGATGCAGGGCTCATTCGAGACATGTCCAATAACCCGAGTGATGCCCTAATGGACCCAGACCCTCCAACTCCAAGTTTCGTAGGAGGACTACCAAATTATATAGAAGACACTCTCCCTCCCAACCTTGTTAACTTCACTCTCGACCTCACAGATGGTACACTCTACCTAACTTTTGATGAGACTGTTGACTATGACAGCTTTGACCCTGAGTTTATCATCATTCAAGGAAGCGCAGATTCCTCATCTGGTGTACAACTTGATTCTCTTTCTCGTCGGTTGATAACAACTGACTACGGCACCACAGTAGAATTCTATCTCTCAGAGAATGACTTACTTCATTTGAAGGAAAACACCCAAATTGCAACTAGCATCAATGACACCTTTCTTTCTCTCACAAGTGAAACTGTGCATGATATCAGCCTTTTGGATGTCAATGCTATTGAAAGCACTAGTGCACTTCCTGCAGGTGACTATATGCGTGACTCAATTTCACCTAACCTTGTTGCATTCACTCAACTCGACATGAATGTTGGAACCATGACACTGGAGTTTGACGAACCAATCTTACCTGACAGAGTTAACTATACGGCTATTACTATCCAGTCAACATCATCTGGTACTGGAAGCAATGTAACATTGACTGGTGGCTCAGCTGCAGTCGGTGCTGAAAGCTATGAGCTGGTTATTACATTCTCTGCTGAAGATATCAGAGATATCAAAGTTCATGAAGACCTTGGCCGTGGCCGTAGCACCAGTTATATATCTTTCACAGCTGATGCTTTTGTTGACGCTGCTGGTAATCCTGTAGTTGCAGTGGAACCAGGTGAAAGGGTTGATGATTACGAGGAAGACTCTGATAGACCAACTCTTTTGAGCTATACTGTGGATATGAACACCGGCTTACTAACACTTACCTTTGATGATGCTGTAGATCCAATGTCCATAAGACCAACCGAATTTACTTTCCAGAGTGAATTAGTTGCCTCAGACTCAACATTTTCTTACACCCTGACAGGATTTGGTGCAGACATCCAGACAGCTAACTACTACGAGCTAAATTTCACTCTCTTTGAAGATGATCTGAACAATATCAAGGCTCTAGATGGGCTCCTGAACTCGCCTGAAACCACATACCTCACAGTAGGAGGTTTGGCTCTCAGAGATCTGTTTGACAACCCAATTGATACTATTGTCGAAACTCAAGCTCTGAATGCTGCAGATTTTGTCTATGATGAAACAAATCCAGTGCTTCTAAACTTTCGTATTGACCTGGACATAGGTGGACTTGTATTCACATTCAGTGAAACAGTCAACATTGCGACGTTCTTGCCACAAGAATTGGTATTGCAAAACGTTTCAAATTCATCAAGTCTGCCAACAACAAATATATCTCTGTCACCTGATGGGTACAGTCTACCTAACACAGCAGCAGTTGTATTCACTTACTTCCTTCACATTGATGACATCAACTTTATCAAGGAAGAGATGGAGATTATTGGATCTTTCACCAACAACACCTATTTAGCGCTTTCTTCACTGGCTATCAGTGACATGAACAACAATGAAATTGAGGAAATCTCTGTTGAAAGTGCTAAAATGGCTGATAATCACACTGTAGATAGTACACCTCCTGTACTCGATGATTTCACATTTGATTTGAACACGGGAGTCCTCAAATTGAGTTTCGATGAGTCTGTGGACAGCAGCTCTCTTGTGTCAACTAGATTCTTCCTGTTGGACTCTGCGTCTGAATCTGCTGTGCAGTACACATTTAGAAGTGGTGAAGTATCTGCTGAAGATGGTCCAGTTATTACACTTACCCTGAATCAGACTGATCTTGACAATATCAATTCACGAAAGTCGCTAGCAATCTCCACTGACTCAACATACATAGCCTATTACGCTAATGCAGTCCGGGATTTGAGTGGAATCAGCATCTCTTTGCTCTTGCCTACCAATGCAATTCCAGCATCTGATCTATTTCCGGATCAAACCCAGCCCGAACTTCACTCGTTTGCACTTGACATGAATGATGGCTACCTCATCCTCACTTTCTCTGAAACTGTAAACAGCAGCAGTCTGAATGTTTCTGGTATTGTGCTCCAGAGTGTAAGAAATGCCCAGGTTAGCAGTCTGACAGCAGATCCCCGCCGTCTCACTCAAAATGGTGCAGTGGCCACCCCTGACTGTGGTCCCGTGTTGACAGTAGCCCTTGACCAGTCTGATCTAACGTTCCTTCAACTCTCTAAAAACCTTGGCACGGCTATAAGTAACACATTCCTCACAATTGAGTTGGCTGCTGTCTACGATCCAGCCAGAAACCCAGTGGAACCAATTTTCTTGAACAATGCCATTCAAGCCTATAGTGTAATTGTTGATCAACGGAGTCCTACGCTGCTAAATTTCACTCTGGACCTGGACTCTGGAACTCTGAAGTTGACATTTTCAGAAGTAGTGTTTGCAAACACAGTCGTACCATCTCAGTTCACCCTTCAAAGTCAGAGAATCCCACTAATGCCCTTATTACAGCTAAGTGGTGGAGAGATAAACAGTACCAGTGAGACAAGCATTGATATAATACTTGCCGATAGTGATTTGAACTTTATCAAGGAGAATTTCAATTTTGGAACAAATACAACCAACACTTACCTGTCTTTCCCTCCAACTGTGTTGAGCGATGCTAACGGCAATGATGTTGCAGAGGTGGATACTAACAGTGCACAACAAGCTGAGGTGGTAATACCAGATGAGTCTGGCCCTCTTTTGATAGGATTTGATACTTTCACTGTTTCTGGGGGTCTAAAGTTCATCCTACATTTCTCTGAGACTGTGAATGCCTCTACACTTGATACAGACGGCATTACACTTCAGTCCAGTGCTAATGGTGGCCTCAACCACACTCTCACAACAGCCTATGTTGTACCTGCAATTTCAAATGAGGTCGAAGTACTTGCAGATGTAATTGATGCTGAAGAAATACTGAGGTTGCCTCCACTTGGTCAAACTGCCGACACCACCTACATGATTCTACCGGACAATGGAGTATATGATGTGTCTAGAAATCCTCTTGAGGCAATTTCAAGAACTGCTGCTGTCATGGCATTCAATATTTCGGCTGACTTTGTACCTCCAAATCTGGACAGTTTTCTGCTTGATCTGTCTGGTGGATCAGATGGCTATCTACTGCTCACATTCTCGGAAGGTATCAATTCCTCCACAGTTGACGTCACTCAACTAACATTGCAAAATTCCCTTAGCGCATCTCTTGAAAGTGTGCAACTTACCAACATCTCTGAGGCAACAAGAATAACTGACACCATTTTACAGATAACACTGTCACAGTCAGATTCAAACAAAATTAAAGCCCTCACAAACCTAGCTGTTTCACTGGATACTACGTTTGTGTCATTTGGATATGGATTTGTGATGGACTTTGCTGGAATCAGCAATAATCCATTACTCAATGACAGTGCAAAAGCAGCAGATGATTTTGAACCAGACCGTATTCGTCCCACACTGCTTGGCTTCACACTGGATCTCTCTGATGACACAGTCGCTCTCACCTTTTCAGAAACTGTAAACTACTCTCGTTTGATGCCAGAGCTGATTACATTCCAGAGCCAACAGATATTTAACTCTGACACTGAGTATGTCCAGCTGTCTACTGGTGGCCTTCTGACATCAGAGTATGGGCCCATTGTTTTGTTTGAACTGGATGGTAGGGACAAGGATAATATCCGGACACTTGAACGTCTTGGTGTCTCCTTGGAGACTACATTCATCACAATTGCATCAGATGGCATGTATGACATGAATGACAACAGGCTCATTCCTATTACATCGAGACGGGCTCTAATGGCAACTGACTACATAGGTGACGGTATGCGCCCAAGTCTATCAGGTTACACATTTGACCTTGACACTGGCCTACTCACACTAACCTTTGATGAAACTATCAATGCATCCACGGTCAATGTTACTGAAATTGAGCTCCAGGATTCTGCAATGACACCAAATACGCAGTACAGTCTGACAGATAGTAAAGTTATTTCAGGCAACAGCCCCGAAATTGTCATTCAGCTCAGTTTCGTGGACATGAATGAGATAAAGAGATCGCCTCTATGTACATTTGAAACACTTGATGACTGCTACCTCTCTCTTGCAGAGAATAGCAGCTATGATATGGTTGGACACGGAGTGAACGAGTTTATTCCAACGTCTCCCAGTCTGTTTGTCAACGATACCACAGCTCCAAACCTGCAAATATTTTCCTCTTTCAATCTTTCAAGTGGTGAAATAACGCTTGAGTTTTCTGAAACTGTTAATGCGTCTTCATTTGAACCTGAATATGTCATTCTTCAATCTTTGCACGATCGTTCTGCATCATCGTATAACATCACAAATGCGGCAGTAACCACTACTGCGAACAGTTACATTCTAAGTTTTGAACTCTCTGATACAGACACTATCGCAATCAAGGAGGATGAACATCTCTGTACATATCGTGGAAATTGCTACATACTTTTCCCCAGCGACACTCTTAGGGATATGTCGGGTAACTTGGTTCTATCCATAATGGAAGCTATTCCTGGGTTCATAGTGGATGAGTACATTTCAGATACTGTCTCTCCCACGTATGCTACAAGTGAATTGAACCTTGAAACACACACACTGCTCATTTCATTTGATGAACCTGTTGACGTCACTTCAATTGATGTGACCAAACTCTCACTGCACAACAGCGCAGCAAATAGCACAGTCAGCTACACACTGACAGGGTCTGAGCGAATTGAGCAGGAGAGTCCATCTAGTGTCACCATTTATCTCACAACTAAGGACTCTATCCAGATCAAGGCAAGAGAAGACCTCGCTTCTTCGGCATATGTTGATTTTGGCAGTAATACAATTGCCGATGTCTCTGGTAACTACCTGGAGAGTGGAATTCACATGGTTACTCAAATTGAAATGGACCGGACACCTCCAAGTGCACAAGGTGTGCTTATAGACCTCAGTCAGAGACTAATAGTGATAACCTTTCAGGAGCCCTTGAGGCTGGTTGTGAATGGACCAAAGATTGCTCTCTGTTCCTCAGTGGCTCAAGCAGACTGCTCCCAGTATCTGACAAATGACACAAGCATAACTGAAGAGATTCATGATGAAACCATTGACTACACGATTCACTTCTCTGAGACTCTGCTGGATATGATTCTTACTGATGAGACTTTGGCTACATCTAGCAACAACACTTTCATCTTGCTGCAAAATGACTCACTCTTTGATGTGGCCGGGAATGGTATCCTCAATGTCGTCCTTCCTGTTGATGAATACAGGGGGAAGAGTGATCTTCTTACTCTATCTGGCTTCACATTTGATATGGAGGTTGGTATCATATCACTAACGTTCTCGGGCATTGCTTTTGCGGATTCGTTCAACCCCATTGGAATCGTCATCCAAGCAAACATGGAAAGAGGTGATGGACCATACTATGCTCTCACTGAGGGTACCTACACCAATAGTAACAACAGTGCAGTGATTGATGTCACACTCTCCCTAGAGGATATGGTAGCCCTCAATACTATACCTGGTCTTGGTACGATTCCTGATGACACATACTTGACCATGCAAGCATCTGTCATTGATGACACCAGTGGAGTAGATGTTATAGCTGTTACTGACAGGAAGGCCGTCATGGCAAGTGAAGTTTTTGCAGACGATTCTGCACCTTCTCTACTGAGTTTCGCATTAGATCTGAACCTAGGTGTCCTCAACTTGACATTCTCTGAAGCTATTAACGTAACAAGTCTGAATACTGGAGAAATTGAGCTATTTTCATCCCCCGATCCCAATCCAACTGTTTTGCAGCTTACAGGTGGTACCTCTGAGCGCTCGCCTAATGGCCGAATTGCTACAATTACACTAACACAAGATGATCTCAATCAGATAAAGTTGCTACCAGGACTTGGCACAAATCCCTCCAACACCTACATCAACCTCACTGACGAAAGTATAATGGACCTTGCACGAAATCCTCTGGTGGCTGTAATGCGAACAGATGCAGTCAACGCCGTTGCAGTTGTTGAAGACATGACCCAGCCACGTCTTACAACTTATGACCTAGATATGGATAGCGGCATCATTGAACTCACCTTCTCAGAGGCCATCGATGAGAGCAGAGTAAGTTTGAATGGTGTAACCTTGCAGGATGCTCGTAATATATCCACTGGTCCAGGTGGCAAATACTCACTCACAAACGGTACCTTTGAGCTTGTGAACTACACTGTTCTTGTAATTGAACTCTCAGCTGTTGATCTTCTCACAATTCAAAATATCTCATCCCTTGCAACTCGTCGAAGTGAGACTTACATGTCTATCACTAACGACTCATTCTATGACACAAGTGGGAATTCCGTCGTGGAACTCACTGCTGAATATGCAATGACTGTCACTGGTTATGTGCCAGACCAGACAAATGTTGTTCTTGAGAGTTTTTCGCTGAACCTTGAAGAGAGGAACATACTATTCACGTTTGATGAAGTGGTTCCCCTGAACACATTGGACGTGTCTTCAATCACACTGCAGAGTAACCAGGTGTACACATCTTCAGCTTCCTATACCCTACAGTGCAGTAGCCTTCACTATGAAACACTACTTGTGAGGCGGCTCAGCTTTTGTGATGATGACATCTTTGCTCTTACTCTGGACAGGAATCTCACAACTTCTATCGATACAACATACCTATCATTGGAGTCAGATGCCTTTACTGATGCTGCTAATAATCCAGCAGTTGAGATTAGCAATCTCAATGCTACAAGGGCTGCCAATTTCACTCCTGACGAATCGGGCCCAGTTCTACTGAGATTTGCACTTGATTTAAATGCCTCAAAAATTGTGCTCACTTTTGACGAAATTATCAATGCTAGTTCATTCCAAGTGACAGAAGTGACTCTGCAGTCGAGTGCTGTGTATGATTCAACTATCAGTTCATACACTCTGCAGAACAGTATTGCGAGTGAGGAAGACAGCAATATCATCACCCTGTCCTTGCCTCCAACTGATATTGATGGACTTGTTCTTCAAAGCCAACTTGCGACTGGTCCTCAAAATACCTATATAAATATCAGTACAGGTGCACTCTTGGACTATTACAGTAATGAGCTACTCACGTTACACCCAGCTCATCAGGTCAATCAGTATATTCCTGATGTGTCGGCACCCAACTTGGATAGGTTTGAGGTCAACCTGACTACAAGGGAGTTACTTTTGACTTTTAGTGAATCGGTCAACGTATCAACTCTAGATATAACGAAAGTGACACTGGAGAATGCTGATGGTTCTGAGGCATATCGCCTCACAACTAGTGACAGCTCGAGTGAAGATGGTACTGTAGTGATTATTGATCTTAGTCAAGTTGATTTCAACAACATTGCTTCCAACACAGCCTTGTACACATCAATGGACAATTCCTATGTCTCACTGGCTCGGAATGCATTGGCTGATGCTTCTAACAATTTTGTTTCTAGTATTCCAAGGACGCAGACGTCTGCATACGGTCCAGACAATGAGAGTCCCACATTAGTCAGCTTCACACTTGATGTTGATTCCGGACTTCTCATACTTTCTTTCAGTGAGACAGTCAACGTTTTGAACCTGAATGCATCAGGAATCAACTTTGTGAATGATAGCACTGCTTCCCTAGATGATCCATCAACCTATGTATCACTGAGTATTGCCACATCCATGGTGTCCTTTACTGACACTGTTGAAGTCAGTTTGGTGCCCCAAGACCTGAATGCTATAAAGGCCAACCCTTATCTTGCAACCAATAACAACACTACCTTTATCCTTATCACAATGCATGCTGTCACTGATATGTCCAACAATCCAGTTGTGCCTGATACTATTCAAACCTCAGACTACAAACCTGATGAAACCCAGCCAACTCTTTCAGTATTTAGACTTGATCTGTCAACAAGGAGAGTAATATTTGAGTTCAGTGAAGCACTTGATCCAGACATTGACATCAACCGAGTCGAATTGCAGAGTGCACGCCTGAAACCTACCAATGAAGGAGAATTGAAATTCACTGAGACCTCCACCCTGACCCTCACCAACTTCAGCACTGTTGTGATCAACCTAAGCCTCCAAGATTACACTAGAGTGATTGACAGTGGCTACTGCAACTCTGTTGACAACTGCTATGTCACCTTCAGTGCTGCCTTTGCCACTGACACTCGGGGTCTCGATGTGATACCTATAACAGATGGGAATGCTGGAAAGGCTGTAGCTCTAGAAGAAGACCTGACACCTCCAACACTGGCAAGGTTCATTTCATTTGACTTTAACTCGGGTGAACTGGTGCTGCAATTCTCAGAGGAAGTTCGTGTGTCCACCCTCAATATCACTGCACTTTCTGTGAGGCAAACTTTTGGAGTAGGTGCAAGAGGAGTGGAGTTCACTGACGCACATTTCTCAGAAAATGACAACACAACAGTGTCTATCACACTGTCTTCAGATGACCTTAACTCTGTTAAGCTGGAAGAACTTCTATGTCGACAAGAAACGTCTTGCTTTGTACGTTTTACATCTCACTTTGTAGAGGACGTAAAGGGTAACCCAGTAACGGCTGTCGAAGGTGGTGTTTTTGTTGTTAGTGAATATGCAGAGAACATTGGTCCTGATACCAGCCCACCTGTTCTTGAGTCCTTTACTCTGGACTTGGATTCCTCTGTAATTCAATTGTACTTTGATGAAGTTGTCGACTCGGCTTCCCTTGATGAAACACATCTCACTTTCCAAGAGAAGGTGAATAGAACTGTTTCCTACACACTTACTAACATCGAACGCATAACAATCGACCCAGCCACCCTGGTAGAAGCTAGACTAGTAGATGCTGACTCTGTTGCCATCAAAGCTCTGACGGACCTGGCTACCAGCGTGGAAAACACCTACATTTCATTTGGATCAATGCTTATACGAGATGTAGGTGCTGCTGGAGGAGGTGATGGTCAGAATTTCATTGCTGAAGTACTGGACAGTGAAGCTATCAGAGCCAGTGACTTCGACCCTGACACAACACCTCCTCAAACCATAATTTTCACCGAACTTGATATTGATTCTGGATTCTTGCGAATATCAGCCGAAGAGCCCCTATCTGCCGATGTTGTGACAGAGAACATTACACTGCAGTCGAGAATTGACAATGACATGGTAAAGCACACACTAGCAGGTGGAACGGTGACCTACTTGGACATCAGCACTAGAAGACAAATTAGAATTCAGCTGACGGACCCTGATTTTCAGGCAATCAAGCTACTGACAGAGCTGGGATCATCACCTTCAAACAGTTTCCTTTCCATGGAATATGGAACACTCGGCGATGTTTCTGGAAACTTGGCGGGTGCCGTCCCGACATCAGATGCTCTTCCTGTCGTGGACTTCACTCCAGATTCCACCCCACCTGAACTGACCAGTTTTGACTTGGATATGAACAGCGGCATCATACGGGCCACTTTCAATGATATTGTAGACAGCGACAGTCTGCAGGCCACTCGTCTGAGTGTTGTGGGCTCAAGTACTCCTGGTGTGAATGATAGTTACCAACTAACAGGTGGATTTACAAGCAGCTCTGATGGCTTTGTTATTGCCATTCAAATTATGCCTTATGACCTCAACTGCCATCAAATCAAATACCTTGATTGCTACTGATGAAAACACCACATTTGTTGAAATCAGCGCTGAACTTATTGCTGACTTGGCTGAACTAAATGTAAAGGCAACTATAGAGATGGTAAATGACTACACTCCTGATACGACAAGCCCAAAGGTGAATGGATTTGAACTCAACATCAATGATGGAACTCTGGTGCTCAGTTTCTCTGAAGCAGTTGACCAAAATGCCACGGATGTCACGCAAATTCGAATTCAGAATGGTGAAGATCACACTTCCCTGTATGTACAGCTTCAAGGCGGGGAGATAGAGACCAACGACATCAATACAATATTCACAATCCACCTTGAAGAAGATGATCTAAACTCTATCAAAGAAGAGACTGATTTGGGCACTACAGCTAGCAATACTTATCTTGCCCTTACCTCAGAGACAGCAAGTGACTTCAGCGGCAACCAAATTGAAGAAATCCCTCTGATTAGTGCTTTGCCTGCACAAGACCACACCATTGACATGACACCACCAACCCTGGAAGACTTTGAGTTTGACATGAACTCGGGTATTTTTATGCTCACATTCTCAGAGGCAGTCAAGGGAAGCAGCCTCTTGAGTGAGAGACTAATGCTACAAAGCTCAGCTGCTTCGATCCCTGGTGAAGTCCACACATTGTCATCTACAGACTCACATTCAAACGAGAACAGTATCATTGTGAGTTTAACTGTGACTGATGGGGACCTAAACGCCATCAAAGCACTTCCTAACATTGCGACATCTAGGAACACAACTTATCTGAGAGTTCTCGTCGGTGCAATCAGTGATACCAGTGACCAGTTAATTGCCACTCTGCCTGATGGACAAGCTGTCCCTGCTGGAAATTTCACTCCCTGATACAACTCCTCCTGAGCTGAGAAACTTTGTTCTTGACTTGGATGGAAGTGTAGCTACACTTATCCTGACCTTCTCTGAGACAATTTTGTCTTCAAACTTGAGTTTGTCAGGATTAACATTAGTAAACAGCCGCAGTGAAGGTGCTACTGCGATCATGTTAACTTCAGGTGAAATCTCTTCAGTTAATAATGAAGTAGTCTCAGTTGCACTGAGCATGCTGGATTCAAATGCTATCAAGTTGGCAAATAATATTGGTACATCGAGGGAAAACACGTTCATTGTTGTTGCAAATGGAACAGCAACAGACCGGGAAGAACTTCCCCTGGCTGAAGTGATTTATGATGATGCAATAATGGCAATCAGTGTACTTCAAGATGACACCCATCCAACAATAGATGGATTCGAGTTGGACCTCAATAGTGGACTACTTCGTTTGACCTTCAGTGAAGTAGTCAAGGAGAGTTCTTTCAACTTTTCAGGCATAACACTCTTATCGTCTCCTGTTCTCCCATCTACTCTAGAGCTGACTGGAGGTACCGCTCGACCATTTACTGGTTCTATTGTGGATATTGAATTGGCCAGAAATGATTTGAATGAACTGAAGATCAAGACTGTGGATGTACGAAGCTTGTGCTCTCAGGACCTCGACTGTTATCTTGCTGCTAGCTCAGTAACTGTCACTGATATATCTGGAAATGATGTTGTCCCTATTTCAATTGGAGAAGTGGATGAGCCAGCCATTGTTCATGTTTCAGATACCTCTTCCCCGGTTCTGGAATCATTTGATGTTATAACTGATCTCTCTGCTAGCAACCAGTTCACAGTTGTTCTACATTTTGACGAGCCCGTTCAGTCAGGAGATGTCACACTGGTACAATTTCTATCTAGCAATGAGACAGATTCGCTTGTGTACAATCTGACATCATCCAGCTCAATAGTTACAACTGAACTGGATGCAGACATTACAATCAGTTTGGATGAAAGTGACCTTGATGCACTCATTGCTCTGCCACCAATCCTTCGTCGAACAAATTCCACATTAGTTCGATTGTTTTCTGAAGCTTTCAGTGATGTGAATGGGTACACCAATGAACTGTTGACTCCTATTGAAGTGTCAATACTGACCGGTGACTATGTACCACCTGTTTTGCAGTCATGGACCTTTGACCTAAACTTGCTTCAGATAGAACTGACATTCAGTGAACATGTGAATGCCTCAACAGCTGATCCAATATTTGTTGTCCTGCAAGATTCTGAAAATCGTTCGTCACAATTTGCACGACTTCCAAATACAGTCAGTGTTGAACAAGGTCCTTCAATGGACATTTTGCTACTCTCCTTGAATCAGTCCACAATAGATCTAATCCTTAGAAGAGGAATTGGCTACGATCCTAGTGGTACTTACATTTCACTAGATGCTGAATTTGTTCAAGACTTTGGTCTCGTAGAGTCACTTACCGTTGAAGCTACTGAAGGCATCATGGGAGTTATTGTTGAGGATATTTCTGCTCCAACACTACTGAGTTTCACCTACCAGTCAAATCCAAGTGTCTTGACAATGACTTTTGACAAAGCACTCAATATTTCCACCTTTGATCCAACATTTATAACACTGCAAGCCGCCCCTGGTAGAAGTGCAGTCAGTTATACACTAACTGGTGGTTCCTTCCCCTCGACTGATACGGATGTTGTGCGTTTGGAACTAACTAGTGAAGACCGTAATAGCATACTGTCTCTTGATGGACTTGCTGTGTCAAGAAGCACCACGTACCTCTCCGTGGGTTCATTTGTCGTCATAGGTCTAAATCAGCTTCACAACCGAGCCATTTCTCCTGATGCTCCACTGTTGGCCTCTCAATATGGAGAAGATGTGAACGCTCCCACACTGTTAGACTTCAATATTGATCTGAATGCCGGAAGTCTTGTGTTTTTCTTTGATGAGACTGTTGATATTCTCACATTTAAAGTCACAGAGATCACCATCCAAGACACTCTCTCATCGACCCAATCAAGTCGTAGACTCAGTTCAGGAACCTATCCAAGCATTTCCACAAATACTCTCATGTACCAGCTCTCTGAGTCTGACTTGGACTACATCAAGACAAACAATATATGTCGCACGGAAAGCACCTGCTTCTTATCCTATTCAAATGAGACTGTGACTGATATAGAAGGAAATGGGGTGACTCCAAGATTAGATGGTAATGCCTTATCTGTCACAAACATCACAAGTGACACAACTTCCCCGGAGTTGATAGAGTTTGTTGAATTTGACCTAAACACCATGGAAGTTACTTTACTCTTCAGTGAGCCTTTGGATGAGTCTAGTTTTGATGTAACAGGATTCCGACTCCAGTCACTGTTTGAAGATCCAGTGGCAAACTATACTCCCCAAAATTCGACATTGAATGTGACTGTTACAGGGCGGTACTTGATATTCACTCTGAGCGACTATGACCACGTTGAGATCAAGGAGCAGAGGTATCTCTGTTCCATCCGAGGAAACTGCTATGCTTGGGTCAACTCAGACCTCATCAGTGATGTGTATGGTAACATGGTGTCCAATGCTAGCAACCAGGAACCTGGAAGAATAGTGAGTCAACTCAGAGCCGACACCGAACCTGCCGTTCTGGAAAGCTTTGTTCTTGATCTGAACAGCAATAGTCTTATACTAACATTCAGTGAGCCCGTCCTGCCATCTTCTCTGGACGCAACAGCCATCACACTACAAGCTGAAAGAAACACCACCAACACCTCACTGCAGATACTTGTATCTGAAGGAACTGCAAAATCACCCGCTCAACGAACTATCACTGTTGACCTAGTACCTGATGACATAAATGAATTGAAACGGTTGCCATTTGCCACCACACCTGAAGATACATACATTGCTGTTGGCCAGAGTTTGATCAATGACCTCGCCTTTGTAAGCAACCCCACACAGGAAATACGGACTGACAATGCTAAAAGAGCATATCAAGTCATTCAAGATGCGACTGGTCCGATAATTTTGTCTTCTAGCCTCAACCTCAATGAAGACATCCTTCAGATAACTTTTGATGAGCCTGTTTTGGTGTCAAACTTGTCAGTTGATCACTTGTCACTAAGTGCAACTGAGACTGCAGTTGATGGTATGATCACACTCACAACAGGTACACCTCTTTCCCCTAATGACTTTGATGGAACACTCGTGTTGGACATAAAACTGTCAGACTTTGACGTGAGGCAAATAAAACTTGATCCTAACGGTGTGTTCCCTGACTCAGGGGAATACGACATCTACCTTATTGTCAGTGAAGGTGCCATCGCAGACTTTGCTGAGAATCTGATCCTAAATCAGTCCGTCATCGTTACAACTGCCCAAGTAGGTGATACAACACTGACCGAGCTTCGTTCTTTCAGTCTGGACATGAACACTGGTGTCCTGTTTCTCAACTTCACGGACGTGGTCGATGCTGGCACATTCTACCCTCCAGCACTGACTATCCAAACATCTATGCGGGCAGTAGATGGTGTCCAGTATTCGTTGACCGACTCTACAGTAGTGGACACAGACTCTCAGTCACTTACCATCAATCTGTCTTCTCAGGACCGCCTACGCCTGAGTGAAATTCAGGGATTGGCAGTTAGTCAGGAAACCACCTATCTTGTAATGTCGGCTGATGCGTTTGACGATTACACTGGAACTGATGTGATTGCTGTTACTAATGGCAATGCCTTGATGGCTGCTGCCTACATTGCAGACACTGACGGTATCTCTCTTAGCTTGGCTGTCCTTGATATTGACATGGGAATATTGACACTCAATTTCAGTGATATTGTGAATGCGACCACACTCATACTTGGTGATATTGTCATTCAAAACACTCTATCTTCACCAACTCAGGAGTTTGTGTTGGAAACTGCAAGTGTTACTAGGTCTAGTGATGCGCTATCTATTGATATTGAACTATCAGACGATGACTTAAACAACTTGAAAGCAATGGCAGATCTGACCAACTCTGAAAGTAACACATACATCAGTGTTGCAGAAGATGCTATCCTTGATCTGGCAGACAATGGATTCAGTCCAACTACACAGTTGCTGACAGTGATTCCAGATATATCATCCCCTGAAATTGAGTCTTTTGTGCTAGACTTGAATGTGGGTGTGTTGCACATCACTTTTAGTGAGACAGTCAACCAGACTTCATTCGATCCTTCGGAGCTAACCATTCAACATAGCCAGATATCCGATGAAATTTCTGTTGCTTTAAGTGGAGGTGCTGTTGAGAGTGTTTCAAACACTGAAATCCAACTGACGCTTGTTGATACTGATTTTGATGCCATTCAGCTTTTAGATGAGCTTGGGACACTTCCTGAAAACACTTACCTCACTGCAGAGAACACCACTGTTTTTGACAATAGCAACAACCCATTGTCAGTCATAAACTCTAGCTTTGCTATGCGGGCATTCGATGTCCTTGGTGACCAAAATAGCCCTGTCCTACTTTCTTTTGAGCTTGACATTGATGCTGGAATTTTGATACTCAACTTTTCTGAAGTTGTTGATGCCGAAACATTAAATATATCTGGAATCTTGTTTTTCAATACACCACTACCTATACAGAGAAGCGAGTACCGCCTGTCGGGTGTGGCAGTAACACCAGAAAGCAATGCAACTCTACTTGTGGAGCTATCATTTGAAGACCTTAACAGTATCAAAGAGATGACAACACTTGCTTTGACACGGGGCACAACTTGGCTCTCTATTGACTCAACTACTATTGCTGATCCAGCTGGAAACCGTGTAGTTCCTAACAACGGAGTAGGTGCTTCTGATTTTGAACCAGACACTACTCCTCCAACTCTATCCAACTTCACCCTAGATCTCAACTCATCTAGCCTCCTCCTGACCTTCTCTGAGATTGTAATGGCATCCACGTTTGACACGTCCTCCGTTACCATCCTATCTGCTATGACAAACGTAACGTACACACTACAATCTTCTTCTGTACAACTTGAGGATAGTTACGTTATTGTGGTCCCTTTTTCACAAGAGGATGGAGATGCTATTAAACTGTCAAACGAGTTTGGCTCATCTAGAGACAACACACTGATTCATCTGCAAGACAACATTGTTGATGACTTTGCTGATCTTTCATTTGTGGCTAGTTCTGAGAATATATCAGCAGCAGAAATTATAGCTGACATGGCACCACCCCTGCTTGATTACTTTGATATGGATCTCAACACAGGACTGCTGACCTTGCAGTTCTCAGAACCTATCCTTGTTGAAACAGTGGATACAGCTGGAATTACTTTGCACAGTGGTAGTGATGGGAGCGGCCAATCAATACAGCTCTCTTCTTCGACCATTTCTGGTAATACGAACTCTTCAACTGTGTTAATCCAACTGAGCCAAGATAACCTCAACAGCATCAAGTTTGAGCCATCACTTGCTTCACCTAATACCATCATTACAATAGATTCAGGTACTGCTCAAGACTTGACTGGAAATGAGATCAGTGAACTGCCACTGCCCGGAGAACAAGTAAACTCATTTGTCGGTGATGGCGAGGGACCAGAAATAATGAGTTTCACTTTTGACCTAAACTCGGGAATTCTGCGAGTTACATTCAATGAAGTGATCAATGCCATAACAACAGATGCCAGTGCTTTCACCCTCATAAATGCACCAAGTGGAAACGAATCACGGTCCCTTACGGGAGCGCGGAGAATTTCTTCCGATAACTTCACAAAGGTTTATATAACCCTCCTAGATGCTGATCTCAATGCGGTCAAAGCTTTGAGGTACTTGGCAACATCGAGGGAAAACGTGTACCTCTCGGTGACGGCAGATGGGATAGAAGATATCAGTGGTTATCCAGTCATGGCACATCTAAGAAGCAACCCAGTGAACGCATCTGACTTTACTCGGGACTCAACCATGCCCATGCTGAGCAGCTTCTTGATAAACATTGATATCGGAAACCTGACTCTCATTTTCTCGGAAACTGTTGATGTGATGTTTACTCTTGATCCGACCAGACTAGTGTTCCAAGATTCAGCATCGAGCAATCCCAATAGCTCGGTCAGACTCAGTGCTTCAACAGTCAAACCTGACATAGACTCCAGTACAGTTTTCTTGGAGATCACTAGTGATGACGTAACACAACTCTTTTCTGAGAGAATATGCTTGAATGAGACATCTTGCTATCTGTCATTCGGTAGTAATTTTGTTAGTGATATGAGTGGGAATCCAATTTTAGCACAAGAGGGTGAGAATGCCGTTAATGTCGGAACTATCATCATCGACAACAGTCCACCTGAACTGGCACAGTTTGAACTTTTTGATTACGATGAAGGTTTGCTGCGACTTCGCTTTACCAAGACCATTGATAGTGGCACACTTGAGCCACAGAACATCACACTTTCACATCAACAGCTCCTAGCTGGTTCACAGACAGTGACGCTCACTGATGGCGAAGTAGCTGACTCTCTCGGAACGTCTATCACAATACGACTCAATAATGCTGACTTGAACGTTATCAAGAGCAACAATTTCCTGTGCATCGTAGCATCTCTCTGTTGGGTCCGTTTCCCTGAAGGTGTTATCCAAGATCTCGGTGGGATCAAGGCAGCAGAACAACCGTTTGAAATGGTGGCTGGTGACACTACTGCATCTGCACTGCGGGTAATTGAGGACACCACTGGGCCGCATGTCGTTTACTTTGATCTCGACTTGGACTCTGACACATTGATACTAGAGTTCAATGAGCCGGTCCAGGAAGTGCGACCATCTGCAGTTACTATTCAGAATGCATTCAATGCCACTCTTAATTACACCCTGTCTTTTATCCCTGTTGATGCTATTGGAACAATGGTAACTGTCAACTTGGAAGCTGCAGTTATAAATGCAATCAAATCTGTCAGTGGCCTTGGAAGTGATGAAAATACAACATACATCTCGTACACATCTGAGCTTGCGGAGGATTTAGGAGCCGGTGGAATAGGTGGTGCGAACCAAGCTCTTCCAAGAATCGATGGTCAGAATGCAACACAAGCTCGAATGGTTGTCCCTGACGAGACCCCACCACAATATACAGATTTCACTGCATTTGATCTTGACCGTGGTGAACTCACTGTCACATTCAATGAACCTGTTGATGTAAGTACCATTTCGTATTCAAACTTCACTCTGCTAAGGTCAAACAGTGACACAGATGGAATTAGTTTGACACCAGGAACTGTAGCATACGCAGAGACCGACAAAACATCAATCTCCATAACTCTGTCTGTGCTGGACGTAGAAATGGTGAAGACTGACCTCATCCTAGCAACGAGTAGAACAAACACATACTTGAGGCTTACACCTGGTGCAATAGCCGACACTGCCATAGACTATAATGTGTTTGAAGGCATAACTGTTCGAAGAGTAACACAACTTGACCCTGACACCACAAGCCCAAGTCTGGTCCTCTTTAACTTTGATCTGGATGTTGGTGAGCTCACACTAAGTTTCAATGACATCGTTGATGTTGGAGGACTAGACTATACAGCATTGACTTTCCAAAACGATCTTACTTCTCCAAACACCACCTATCAACTCACTACTGGACCAGTACTAACAGATGTGTCAGATGTTGTGAGATTCAATCTCTCTGCAATGGATCTGAATGCCATCAGTAGCCTCAGTGATTTGGCGACAACAAGAAACAATACTTTCCTGAGGATAGTGTCTGCGGCAATCCAAGACCTCGCCGGGCTGAATGTCAACAGTGTAACACGACCTGTGTCTGCTTTCACCGGTGATACAACTCCTCCTGAGCTACTGATGTTCAATTTGCACATTGGTGATGGCACTCTAACACTTGAGTTTACTGAGTCAGTTACAGTCGAGAATTTGGAAGTGTCCGACATAACATTGCAAAATGCAGAGAATAATGCAGACAGCAACTTTACATTGCAGCTCAATGGTGGGTCAATTTCTCCAAACACAACTGCCGTCATTCTGACCATTACACTATCTTTGGAAGATGCGAATGTGATCAAGCAACGCTCTGATTTTGGCACTCCCACCACAACATATTTGGCTATAACTGAAGGAGCTGTTTATGATTCTTTTGAAAATCTGCTGGTTGGAATCCCCCTAGAAATGGCTCTACTAGCAGAGGATGCCATTATTGATGAAGTCCCACCAGAACTGCTTGATTTCTCTCTAGATCTGAACACTGGTCTACTCCAACTGACTTTTGATGAGGTGGTTCAAAGTGATTTGGTGTCAGTAACAAGCTTTGTTCTATTTGATGCAACAGAGTCTAACACCCGTCGCCTGACCAGTCAATCACAGGTACAGGTGGATCAAATGCAGACCCTTGAAATCACAGGTGAATATATCTTTAGCCGAGGAAGATCTTAACACGATCAAAAGTTTGCCACTGCTTTCGAGCGAAGGTGCAAATGTACACCTAATCATTGATTCAGAAGGAGCTGTTCTTGATTCTAACGACCAGCCAATAGCCATAATTAGTCCTGAGAATGCTGTTGTAACAGACTCTGTGGTACCAGACATGACACAACCAAGACTGGTTGGGTTTATTCTGGAACTGAACAGTGGTGAGCTCAAGCTGTCTTTTGATGAAGCTCTCAATACCACTTCTGTTGATGTGACCGCCATCTCGCTACAGAATGATCAAGATATTGATAGGTCCACAGAGGTATATGCTCTCAATGACAGTGTTGTGGAAGATGAAGTCAGCAGTACATTGACAGTCACCCTGTCTTCTCAAGATCTGGATGCAATCAAGTTACTCTCTAGCGTTGGATCCTCTGTTGATACTACCTATGTTTCGTATACTGTGGGCCTTGGTACTGATTATGCTGGACTGGCTGTCGAACCTATCTCAGATGAAGAAGCTACACCAGCTAGTGATGTCATGCCTGATGAGACACCACCTGAGGTAGAGTCATTCACACTGGATCTGAACATGGGTACCCTAACAGTTGTATTCAATGAGCCTATAAACATATCCAGCATTAATTATAGTGGTCTTGTGCTTCTAGCTGGACGTAATTCCCCTCAGAGAGTGCAACTAACTGCTGGGTATGTGGATGGTGGTAATACACGCACTGTGGTTATTGAAATGGACAATGACGATTTGAACGCTGTAAAATCAAACCAACTCTTGTCTCAGTCTGCTTTCACCAGTCTGGCTGTTGCAGAGGGAGCATTTGTTGATGTGAGCGGAATTCTTGTCTCCGAGCGGCCAGATTCTAATCCAATCTCTCCATCACCTCCTGTCACCTTTGATACCACTCCACCAGAAATTGTCTCCTTCAATCTTCGAATGGACAATGGTCGACTGCCATTGTATGTCCAGCTTGAATTCGACGAAGTAGTGGACTCCACATCAATCAACGTTTCAGGCCTTGTTCTTCAGTCCAACACTTCAGAAAATGCCATCACATATACTCTCAATGATGTAACAGTCACAATCTCCAGCAACCCCAACACAATCCAGTCTGGGGATTCTGATGTGATTCTCCTCGTGATTAATTCACCAGATGATATTCGTAGCCTATCTCCACTTGCACAGACAAATGACACTTCGCATATCTTTGCTTATTCTGAATTCATAGCTGATGTAAATGGAAACCCGTACAATTCGACTGTAGCTCTAATTTCAGTGACTGACTTCACAGCAGACCTAATTCAGCCAACACTGACCGAGTTTTCATTTGATCTTGGCTTAGGAACAATCTACTTGAACTTCTCTGAGCCTGTTCTGGAATCTTCATACGTTGCAACTGCCGTTTTGCTAATTAATAACCAGTCACTTGCAGGCCCAGTATTCATACCTTCTAACAGCACATTCACTGTGGTACATGAAGACACGGTTCGCATTCAGCTTACTCCTGATGAGGTCAACCGGGTCAAGGCACTTGCTGACCTTGCGACTGAAAAAGAAAACACTTACATCAGCATATATGATGGGTTCATAACAGATCTCGGTATGAATTTGGCTGAGGGTGTACCGCCAGAAGAAGCCCTTCGAGCTCAGACATATGTCTCAGATTTGGTCTCTCCAACACTACAGAATTTCTCATTCTCGCTAGAGACTTCCCAAATCGTTCTTACGTTCTCTGAAACAGTTGACAGTTCCACCTTTGAACCAAGAGAAATGACCCTCCAAAGCTCGCAGTCTGATCCCATCTCTATGTATACTTTGACTGGTGGAGTGTTTAATATGGCACTTAACACTCATGTGCTAAAACTGACTTTGACAGCGTATGATATTAATATGGTGCGAAGCATGAACACCTTGGCCACTTCACTTGATGACACATTCATAGCCTTTGGGGAAGACCTTGTTTCAGACACAAGCGGGAATGTCGTCGTTGGTGTTTCATCTGATGAGGCTATTCAGGCTAATGCATTTGATGTTGATATGGCTAATCCAACCCTCATTGGCTTTGACCTCAATCTCAACTTTGGCTTCCTTTTACTCTCGTTTGATGAGTATGTGAACCTCTCTACGCTTGTTCTACGAGAGCTTACACTGCAAGATGGCCAGTTTGCCATGGAATCTACCTACTCACTCACTGACGCGCTTTCCATTGAAGCAATTGCAAGTAACGTTAACATCTCTCTCGGTGCTAGTGACCTCAATGGTATTAAGTTGCTTCCACTGTGTACAAGTGAATACAACTGCTACCTATCTTTCAGCAACAACACTATCAAAGATGCCTCTAATTTGCCAGTCAATAGTCGTCTCGATGGTAACGCAGTGAATGTAACAACTTACACGAGGGATTCTACAAGCCCTGAGCTTGTTTCTTTCTCGTCATTCAGCTTGGAGAGTGCCCTCATTACCCTCCGCTTTTCTGAAGCCATCAATATAACCACAGTCAATGTAACATCAATCACACTACAAACACTGTTTGAGGAGCCACTTCAAGAATACACACTAACTGATGGAGTTGTTAGCCTCAGCACTGATGGAACAACGGTAGAGATAAAGCTCAGTTCTCCTGACATCAACTACATAAAGAGTGACCCTCGACTCTGTACAACCAGAGCAACCTGTTACATTGTTGCCACTGAAACATTTCTGTCGGACACAAGTGGAAACAGCTTCAAGGCCACAGTTGAAGAATTCCCTGGGTTTATTGTGGGTGACCTGGTTGATGATGAGGCCGGTCCTATTCTCGTATCGTTTGATCTTGACATGGATTCAGGTGTTATGTCCCTGTATTTTGATGAACCTGTGGACACTGACTCTTTCCGTGTGGCATATGTTTCCATTCAGTCATCACCCATTGCATCAGATGCTGATTCTATAATAATGCTCTCGGGTGGCGAGGTTTCAGGGGAAGATTCTGAAATTCTAACAGTGAAATTATCTTCAGATGATATAAACAATTTGAAGTTGTCCAACTCTAGTAAGGACAACACTACTACCTACCTTTCAGCTGAGTTTGGATTCATCCTTGACACTGCCTACACCCAGAACGATGCTACCGCCATATCCTCCATGAATGCGACCCAAGTGAACAACTTTACTGCTGATGCATCTCCACCCCAACTTTTGCAGTTTGATCTCGACCTTCAGGAGGAAACTATTATACTGAGATTTGATGAGCCCATTGTCATAGAGTCCTTCAATGTCTCTGGGATGGTGCTCCACTCTGATGATTCCATGTCAGATAACACACGTAGACTAACTGATGGCGTCGTCACAACTTCTGGCTTTGCGTCGAGTGAAATCACTCTAGCTCTGAGCCTTCAAGACATTGCTGCTGTTAAACTTGACGGAGGCTTTGGAACATCGTCTATGAACACATACGTCACAATTGAAGAAAGCTCTGTGGTTGATGTTGAAGGTAACGGCATCCTTGTAGTGTCAGCTGTGAATGCCACATCTGTCCTGGACTCTCCACTGACTGATTCTTTTACGCGTCTCTCTGCGTACACGCTCAATCTCACCAATGGCCATCTAATTCTGACTTTCACTGATGTTATAAACAGCTCGACTCAGTATTCTCCGGCTCTGAGACTACAGGGAAGTGCAACTGCATCTCCAGGTGTTGTGTTTACACTATCTGAAGATAGCCAGTCTTTCAGCCAAAATGGTCACATTGTTGATATCACTCTGTCAGATTTGGATGTGCTGGGCATTAATTCCGTCGAAGGCCTGGCAAAGAATGAGTCAAACACTTATCTCATCATGAGAGGAGATTACATTGATGATTATCGTGGAGGAGATGTTTTACCAATCACAGATGGAAAAGCACTCAGAGTGACAACATTTGTTGCTGATGAATTTTCTCCAAACCTTTTGGAGTTGGTGCTGGACTTGAACTCATACAGTGTGAACCTCACGTTTGATGATACCATCAGCCTGGACTCTCTCAACCTAGCAGGCATCGGTATCCAAAACGAACAGAATGCAACGGAAACTACCATCTCAGTGTCCCTTGCTGGTGCTTCAATATCCCTGTCACAGGATGCTCACACTATCACAATTGGATTGGCACCTGAGGAGTCACAGTTGCTGGCAACCCAGTCAGATTTTGGGACATCTCAAAACAATCTTTTCTTGACAATTGCCGAAGATGCTGTACAGGATTTCTTTGGCAATGGTGTTCCACAAATTTCTAGTGAAAACGCTTTCATGGTGTCCACAATAGTCCCAGATGGTACTGGTCCTACCTTGCTCGAATTTGTATTGGACATTGATCGTAGTACTCTCAATCTAACATTCTCAGAGACTGTAAATGCTAGTATATTCAATGCAACTGGCATTACTCTTCGCGGAGGTCCAGACTCTACTGCAGTCAGTTATATACTCACAGAAGGAGAAATTGAAGAGGACCACTACTTTGTGTCTATCCCCTTGTCATCTGCTGACTTGAATGCAATTAAATCAATATCCGGACTGGGAAATTCAACATCCGATACTTACATCACCATATCTCCTATAGTTGTGAGTGACGTCAGTGGCAATCGGGCCATCAGAATACTTCCTTCTAATGCCCTGTCTGCTCTTGATGTCATTCCTGATGCATCTGCTCCTTCACTCATTGCGTTCTCCTTAGACTTGACAACAGACATTCTTTCTCTATCGTTTTCAGAAGTTGTAGACTCTAGCTCGCTGAATATAGCCCAGATTTCCCTACAGAGTACGAAGGTGTTTGATTCCACAACTGAAAACATGACTCTGCAGAATACAGACCCGCCAACTTACAACTCTGACATACTCCATGTTACACTCCTTGCTAGTGATCTCAACACCATCAAAGCTTCAAGTATCCTTGGTAATGACAGAAACTCAACATTCATCGCTATAACATCCGATACAGTAAAAGATCTTGTTGGTATTCCAGTGGAAGAAATTCTTTCCAGTGATGCACTCATGGCTTATTCAGTTATACCGGACAGAGAACCCCCAGTCTTTGTCAAATTTCTCTCTTGACCTGGGGCTTTCTACCCTCTCTCTGACATTCTCTGAAGCCGTCAATCCAAATAGTGTAAATGTCTCTCAAATAACTCTGCAGAACCTTGCATCTAATGCCACTGTAACCTACACTCTAACATCTAGTAGCTCTGTTCTTGAATATTCGGCTGATTCAGTAACTCTTGGCCTCAGTGTGCAAGATCTGAATTCCATAAAACTATCCGATTTGGGAAGTGACACTACTGACACCTATGTACTCACAAGTGATGGAACAATTTCGGATATTTCCGGTAACTCTCTGGAAACACCGCAACAACCTCTACAGGTGTATCAAGTGCTCCCAGATGAGACTCCACCAGAATTACTGAATTTCACACTGAATCTGAACACTTCTCAGCTAATCCTAACATTCCAGGAAGCAGTTGATGTCACTACTTTCAGAGTCAGTGGTTTGACTATCATTCCATCACGAGGCACGACTGATCCCCAACGTACACTTACAATTTCTAATGCCACTGTATCAACCAGCACCCTAGGGGACATCGTTTTTGTCGAATTGACAATGTCTGATGATATATTTCTAAAGGGGACTTCCGGTGTTGGAGATAGCACGGATAACACATACTTGACTATTGAGAATGCCACAGTGTATGATGCCTCGGGGATACCCATTGAACCAATAGCACTCTCATCAGCTAGACGTGCTTCTGCTGTCGTGGATGATGAAGCTGCACCACAACTACTAGAGTACTCTCTGGATTTGGATGATGGAGTCCTCACACTGACATTTAATGAGCCAATACTTGCATCTTCCCTGCATGGGGAAAATATTGTTTTTGCCGATTCAAACAATGTTTCCATGCAGACAACAGCAATAACTTTACAATCCTCAACCAACGGAAATGTATCCAAGAACATCTTAACCATCATGTTAGTACAGAGAGATTTGGATGGTATCAAGTCCCTAGCTGGGTCAAATGTGTATCTACAACTCTTGGAAGGTGCTATCAGTGATATTTCTGACAACGACAATGAATTTATCTCATTTGAAGATACACAGATGCCTGCTTCTGTTGTCAATGATAGAACAAGACCTGAGCTTCAAATGTTCAACATCGATCTAACCAATGGAACTCTGAGCCTGTTCTTTACAGAAGCACCCAATCGAACAACAACTGAGCTCTCTCAACTAACTCTCCAAAATGATGCCACTTCTCTGTCTGTACAATTTGTGCCTACAGGAGGAATAGTGGAGCCTCATTCGTCAGTCTCATCTGCACTTACCATTCAATTCAACACACCAGACTTAAACGAGATATACAGACTGGATCTATGTACAGATAATACAGACTGCTTCCTATCATACACTGATGCCCTTGTTACAGATTATGCTGGCAACTTGCTTATCGGAAGGGGCACGAGTAGTGCCCTGAACGCTTCCATGTATGAACCAGACACCATTCTTCCTCAGCTGGAAGAATTCACCGTGTTTGATCTAGGTGCTGGGACTATGACACTCAGATTCAGTGAAACAGTCAGAGCTGAGTCCCTCAATCTTGCAGGATCTAAACTGCAGTCATTCAGTGAGAATCCAGAAGCTGTTCTAACACTCACTGGTGGTACAACAACCAGCGATGATGGCTTCAGCTTGGTTGTACAACTGTCACCTGCAGATATTACTCTGTCAAGCTACAGACCTTACTATGCACTCAATTCACCAATTGTTATATCAACCTGACACCACAAGCAATCCAGGACATGGCCGAAAACCAACTAGATCCTACTGGTCCACTGAGAGCAGAAGATGTAGAGTTTGATAATGCTGCACCTGAGCTTGAAGAATTTTCCCTCAATATGGACAATGGATTGGTTACTCTCTCGTTTGATGAGCCTGTACTCCCTAACTCCAGGGACTTTACAGCACTGACCTTTCAAGACTCACCTTCTGGATCAGTATCATACCAGCTAACTGGAGGACAGGTGGAAACAAGAACTGCCAACACCCAAATCAATTTCACCCTTCTGGACACTGACCTGAATGCTATTAAGTCACTTGATGGTTTAGCTACCTCCGTCGATGACACTTATCTCACTGCTACATCGTCCCTTATAACCGATGTGAGATCTATTGCTAATGCTCCAACTACTATACCAGTAGGTGCATATACACTGGATATGACAGATGTGTCGTTGGAGGCGTTCAGAGTCTTAGACCTAGGCGATGGGACTATACAACTCGACTTTAGTGAGCCAGTGGATATAGCAAGTGTGAACTTTACACAATACACACTGCAGAGCATGGCAAATGGCGGAGTAACAATACCTCTGACAACTGGTACTGCTGTGTATGGGGGAGACAAGTCTACCATAATCATCAGCTTGTCGTCAGAAGATATTTTACAGTTAAAGAGAGATGACACAATTGGTACTAGCATGTCTAATTCTTTCATTAGTGTGTCGTCTGCTGGGATAACTGATGTTGCTGGTAACAATCTTGAGGCAGTTCCAATCACAGATGCCTTGCAACTTTCACAGGACGTACGAGAAGACTTTGTGCGTGCTTCCCTAGACTCTTTTGATCTGGATATGGATTCTGGGTTCGTAATGCTCACTTTTGATGATGTGATTGATATTACTACATTTAGCGGATCTGGAATCACACTACAATCTGACATGGAGGGGCTTGAGTCTGATAATCAGTACATCCTTAGTGGGGTCGTACTAAATTCCACTCTGCCAGACTATACAATCACTTTCCAACTCACTGCAACAGATTTGCATGGTCTCCAAGCAAATCCCGATTTGGCAACCAGTCGAAATAATACTTACATTTCCATCGCAGCTACTGCAGCAAGTGCTGTGGGCGGATTCCCCATCCTTCCAAAAACTTCGACAGCAGCACTGCAAGTAACTAACTTTGCCGAGGATGAGACATCTCCTGAGCTACTACGTTTCACTCTTGATGTAAATGAGGGCCTACTCTCTTTGGTGTTCTCCGAAGTTGTCAATGTGTCATCATTCGATTCTGCCGGTCTCTTGATCCAGAGCAGCTTCAACAGCACAGCATCAAGTGTTCAACTTGGTGATGCAGTTCCCACCTCTACAGAGCCCGATTCCAGATTTGATGTAGAACTGAGCACTGAGGAATTAGAATTAGTGAAGCAAATGATGGCATTGGCCACCGATGAGAGCACAACATACTTGTCTGCTTCTAACACTACCGTTACGGACATGGTAGGTCTCGAGTTAGTCGCAATAACACCAAATAATTCTCTAATGGCATTTGACCATGTTGCCGATAGGACAGCCCCCATGTTGACTAACTTCTCTATCGACCTTAACAATGGACTCCTGACACTCACTTTTGACGAGACAGTGCGTCTAACAACATTCAATCCGAGAGCACTTACATTCCAGAGTGCACCAAACAGCCTTAGCACAACAACAACCATAACTCTGACTGCAGGTAGTAATGTTGTGATAGGGAGCTCAGATGGAACTGAGTTTGAAGTCATTTTGTCCCCGTTCGACTACAATCAAATAAACGCAGATGAGACTATTGCAAGAAATGAAGAGAACACATACCTCAGTCTTGCAGAAGGAGCAATAGAGGACACTAACAACATACCATCAGCACCTATACTCCCTGATAATGCTCTGCAAGTTGGAGCTTTCTTCCTGGACGGGACTAGACCGACACTTGTTTCGTTTGACCTGGATATGGACAGTGGAATACTGACTTTGAGATTCAGTGAACCCGTTGATCCACTTTCGTACACAAGCAACAGCTTTACGCTTCACAATAATCAATCCTCAAGTCCTGAATTCAGTTACACTCTAGTAGAGGACGGTACAACTCAGACGACAGTTGAAAGTGATACACTAATTGTTCAGTTACCTGAAAGTGATGTCTTTCAGATCAAACTGGCTGAACTCGCTACTTCGCCCAACGACACATACGTGTCAGTTCGTGATGGTGGTGTTGCTGATGTATTCTTGAATGATCTTGTAGCTATTGAACCTGAAGATGCTTTGGGGGTGAATCAGTTTGTTGGAGATATGACACCACCAGCAATTGAATTTGTAACTGTTGATCTTGAAAATGGCCAGCTCCGTCTGAATGTCTCGGAGCCAATTGATGTGTTATCCTTCAATACAACACAGATTCGTATCACAAATGACATTTCGGCACCAACTGCCTTTCTCATGCTGACAGGTGGTACATTGGAGGTGACTGATGCAACCACTGCAGTTATTCTACTGAATGACGAAGATGTTACTGCTTTGAAAACAATGTCAACCCTAGCAAATGATATACAAGATACCTACATCGCTTTATCTGCTTTTACTTTCTCAGACAGAGCTGGAGTGAGACTTACTGAAATTCCTGTGGATGCTGCACGGCAAGTTGACAGTGTAATCCCTGATACATCAGCACCAACACTAGAGGCATTCAGCTACGAAGCTCCTGGAGATAGAGCAGGAGTTGTTCTAGTACTTCGCTTTTCTGAAGTAGTGAATGCAAGCACTTTTGATCCAACAACAATCACACTTCAGGATGCATCCAATTCAGCAGATGCAACAGAGTCATATTCACTAACTGATGCCCTATATTTCGTTCAACCAACCACCATACTCCGTGTCAACATTACGGGTGATGACTATGCTGAAATACTCAGAAGAGAGCCCCTGGGACAGAGTCAAAACACTACATATCTCTCCATTGATGATGGTGCCATTCAAGATGTTGTGCAGATGGATTTGGTGGGCATTCCTCCTAGTAATGCGATCAGGGCAGCTGTATACACTGTTGATCTTGAACCACCTGAAGTTACAGCCTTCACCTTCAATTTGAACAGAGCGATGGTAATACTGACATTTACAGAGTCTGTTCCATCAACATCTTTCAACGCAAGTGGTGTTATCATCCAAAACCACCAGAATATCAGTGAAGCTTCCTCTGTATATACACTCAGTGGTGGGACTGCGGTATCATCTGGGAACACAGTCACTATCAGTCTTTCTATGACAGATTTAGATATACTGAACAGAGACAGCAGTATTGCTGTGTCCAGTAACACGACATTCATCGCTATTTCTGAGTACAGCTTCTTAGACAGCTCAAACAACCCAGTATTGCCGATATCAAGTGAGGAAGCCATCGAGTCTTCTGTTTTTGTGCCTGACGAATCAGGACCAACTCTTCAGTCATTCAGCCTGGTTCTAGACACCAGCCAGCTTTACCTCACATTCTCTGAAACCCTCAACATTACAACCCTGAATGTGACGACTATCACCATCCAGAATGCAGCCCAGAATAGCACTGAGTCTCTTAGTCTCACTGGAGGAAGCTTTGAAGACATTCATTCTTCAGTTGTAATCGTCAATATAACGGAGACTGATTTCTATACCCTGCAGACTTTGACAAACCTGGGAACACTGTCAGTCAATACATTCATCTCTCACACTGATGGTCTTGCCGAGGACCTCTATGGGAACTCTGCTACTGGATTATCACCTGACAGTGCTTTGAGATCTGCACAAGTTACTAATGATACAATGCGACCGGAGCTGGTTGCCTTTGATTATGACATGAATAGTGGTGTCCTCACTCTGTCTTTTGACGAGGTTGTTGAGATTAGGTCATTTCAAGCAGACCAGCTGACTTTCCAAAATCTTGAAGCAGTCCCAACCAACACATACACCCTCCAAAACAGCTCTGTTATCAGTGAAATATCAAACATCATTGACATAAGATTAGGTCTCGATGACTTCAATAACTTGAAAGCAGCTGAAGTCTGTCTTGTGGAAGAGATGTGCTTCATAGCATACACTGACAGGCTGATCACAGACACATTCAGTTTAGCAGTACTTCCTCGCTTATCTAACACTGGACTCAGAGTAAGCAATTATGATCCTGACACAATACGACCACAGCTGGTGAGCTTTGCCAGTTTTGATCTCAACCTTGCTCAGTTCACACTTGTGTTTTCTGAGACTGTCAATACATCATCGCTGGTGTACAGTGGTATTACGATCCAGTCTTTCCCTACTGATCCTGAAGACACCTTTTCCTTGACCAGTGGAACTGTAACATCCAACAGTCCTACCATCACCATCACACTTTCTACCGAAGATGCCATTACACTAAAGCAAAACCCATTCCTTTGCGGACGCCAGGGCACCTGCTACTTCTCTATTTCATCATCAGCAATCAAGGATATGTCTGGTAACGATGTGGAGGAAATACCAGACGGACAAGCTCCTCTGGTCGAAGATTACACAGGAGATAGCACTTCCCCTACACTGGACAGCTTTGACCTGGACGTGAATATGGGTATTCTGACTTTGACATTTGATGAGATTGTTGATACTCGAGAACTGCAACCAAGTAGCATTTTGATAAGGGAAAGCTCAGAAGCAAATGCCCAGTCATACAGACTTTCAGGTGGAGAAAGAACATCTGATATATTCAGCAATGAGGTCACAATTGAGCTTAGCTCTGAAGACCTAAATGGAATCAAAGCCACCGATTTTGCCAAGAGTAAAGACTCCACATATCTGACCATAGAATCAATGGCCATAACAGACCTTTCACCAGCTCAAAATCCAGCAAATATGGTGACAATTCAGGTCAATGTGTACACACAAGACAATGAGGATCCGTCTTTGATCAGCTATCACCTTGATCTGGACAGCAATGTGTTGGTGTTCACTTTTTCTGAGCCAATGAAAGAGGATGAGCTTAGACTGACTGGCATTTCAATCCACAACGCAGCTACTGGTGGAGATTCATATGAATTGACTGGAGGAGATGTAACATCAACTAACCAGAGAACCATTGTCACTATTGCTTTCAGCTCACAGGATTTGATTGCTTTCAAGATTCCTGGCATGATTGCCACAATGGCTACAAATACCTTTGTGTCAATTAGTAGCTTAACTATATCTGATACAGGTGAGAATCCCCTTCCACAAGTCCTTAGGTTACCTGCCACTGATGGTTCAAATGAATTCACTCCTGACACTAGTAGAATGGGCCTCAGTAGCTTTACCCTTGATATCTTCAATGGGAGACTGTTCCTTACATTCGACGATGTTGCAGATGTGAGCACTTTTGTGGCAACTGGTATCACCCTACAAGACGACCGAACGAGCACTAATGAAGTGCAGCTAAGTGGTGATAGTACACCTATGAGCGATGATGATGGCTTAGTTGTGATAGTTGAGCTTGCTGCATCAGACAGGTTTGCTCTAACTTCAGCAGATGGACTTGCTACACGTGTCGAAAACACCTTCATTACCTTGGAGGAAACAACTATTGATGGGCTTGATGGACAAGATGTGATGCCAATATTAGAAGGTAGTGCTCTACAGGCATCTGAAGTTGTGGGAGGTGGAAATGGAACTCAACTAACTTCATTCAATTTGGACATGGCTTCAGAGGTTCTTGAACTGTTCTTTAATAGGCAGGTAGATGATGGCTCCTATACTGCTAGATTTGTCACACTTCAAGATGCTACAGGTGCCTCTAGCATTACCCTTACTGGTGGCACAGCCAGTAGTGCAATGAGTGGCCTGCAAGTCAATATTCAGCTCACTCAAGACGATTTAAACAACATCAATGCTGAGGAGGGAGTAGGTACAGGAGTTTTCAATACTTACATTCGTCTTGAAGATGGAGCTTTCATTGACACAAGTGCTGGACCAGTGACCACACCTGATGAACTACCAGTACAAGTGAGTGAGGTGACTCCCGACAGCACAAGACCTGAGTTGGACACTTACTATCTAGACCTTGATACGGGTGAAATTGTGCTGACATTCACGGAAACTGTTATTGCTAGTTCTATCGATCCAACTCAACTCACTCTTCGTGATACAGATGGCTTAACACCACCTCTGTTTGCTCACACCTTGACAGGAGGTAGTGCTATGGAAAATGGACCAGCAATAACACTGATGTTGATTGCTGAAGATCTTAATGTGCTGAAGAATGGCTCTTTGAATGCTGTCTACCTCACTCTAGGAGAAGAATTTGTCAGAGATGCTTTTTTCAACAGACTTGTTCCTGTGGATGGGCTGAGTTCACTGTTTGTACTCCCTGATATATCAGCTCCCACATTAGAGTCTTTTGTGCTTGACCTTGATTCAAATTCCCTCATTTTGACTTTCAGTGAAGCAGTAAGATCTAGTGGCATTGATCTCAGTGGAATCTCACTACAAGCTGAACAAAATGATAACACTCTCAGTCAAACGCTAGCCAATTCTGAAATTACAACGACATATCCGTCGGATATTGTAAGAATTACTATTGCTGGGCAAGATCGAGTTGCGCTGACATGTGAACTTGGGTTGGGAATAAGCACAGAAACCACTTACATTGCTATTTCAGCTGGCTCTGTAGAAGACCTAGCTTCATCACCAACCAACTCTATTGCTTCCATACCTAGTACTGATGCAATTCAAGCGGAGATGGTAACAGAAGACAATACAAGTCCTCTTCTTGTTGAATGGAGCCTGGACAGAAACTCTGGGAGTATACATCTGACATTTGATGAGTGTATTAATGCTTCTGCTGTAAATTTTGACCACATTGTCATCCAGAATGCATTTTGCATCTCAAACCTCAGTCACACTGAGCACTGAAAGTCAAATAACTTCAGAAGGTGGTGCAGTAGTCGATGTGGAACTGAGCGTTGATGACTCTGATGCTCTTTTGAGTAACCCACATCTAGGGACATCAACAGCGAACACTTTCCTCAACCTAACCGACAATGCAGTTAGTGATGTATCAGGAAATCCAAACACTGAACTTCACGAAGCAGTTCCAGCACAAGAGGTTATACAAACGCATGACAACGCCAATGCTGGAGAGGATTACATTCAATCTGTGTGATTCCACCCTCGTTTTATCATACAGCACAGTCATTGACATCAGCAGATTCCCCGTGACAGCAATTACACTTGAAGATGGAGGAACGGAGAGTTTTACACTGGCAGATGAAGGGAGTCACATATCTCCTGAAAGTGGTAGTAGCACTGTGACCATTGATATTTCTGGTGATTTGAACCCCCACCGAGAAGCTATGCTGTATGGTGACACAACCTCGGTTTCAATAGAAGCGGATTCAGCATACGATTTCAGCTTGCCACCTCGAGCAGCTAGTGCTGAGTCAAACACACCGGTTGATGTAATTGTCCCCGACGATACTGATTGTGGCCCGGTGCTAGTTAGCTACACACTGGACCTGAATGACAGTGTGTTGTATTTGATGTACCGTGAAACAGTGGATGTGTCTACCTTCAACCCAACATTTTTGACTCTCCAGGATGCTCGTTCTGATGCTATTGAAAATGTTTCCATTACATCAAATTCATTTGAGTGTCTCAACTTCTCCACCATTGTGCTGACTCTGAATGATCGAGATGTCGATGAGCTAAATATTCGTCCTGAAGTAGGAACTGGTGTTGGCGATACCTACCTTTCAATAGTAGCTAATGCTGTTCAAGACATCCTTGGAAATAGTGCTCCAGCTATTGACACTGAAAATGCCCAGCAAGTTTCGGTATTTGTGAAAGACACCATCAACCCAATCATTGAACGGTTTGAAATTAATCTTGATGCAAAGACTGTGAGTGTTCAGCTGAATGAAGTAGCCGACCGCCTCTCCGTGAACATGACACATCTCACAGTCCAAGACACTCCACTAAATCCATCCCACACATTCACCTTCACAGGGCACAATAATCCAACACAGATGAGTCGAACAACCACCATAGAGCTGATCCAAGATGATGTAAACCAACTCAACACCCTGGATATTTGTACAACAATGGAGGACTGCTATGTTTTCGTATCTGAAGGTTTCATCACCGACGCTGCCGGTAATGAAGTTGTGCCTACAGAACTCCAAGCAACAAACTTTACCAGTGACATGACTAACCCTGCCTTTTCCCAGTTCCGCATGATGGATGTAGACTCTGGGATTATGTCATTGCAGTTTACTGAGACTATTGATGCCGATTCGCTTCAAGTTAGTTCTTTGAGACTGCAGAGTACAGCAGATGGAAGTGGAGCTGATTTCACAATGTACACACTAACCGGTGGAGAAATACTTAGTGGAAGTAGCAGTGAGATAGAGCTCAGATTTTCCCAGGATGATCTGAATGCCATCAAACTTGATGATTTCCTGTGTACACGTCGCACTGACTGCTACATTCGCTATGCACCAGGCTTTGCTTCTGATGCCTTTGGCAATCCCCTGCCGGCTCTTGCGAATCAGATGACAAATTCACAGCACTACCCACTCATCTATGTGCCTGACAGAACAGGTCCCACAATAACATCATTCAATCTTGACTTGGAATCCTCACTTCTTGAACTCTCCTTTGATGAATGGTTCAGTGTTTCTAACTTTGATCCACTTGCCCTATCTCTCCAAGACTCTTCAACAGCCAGTACGTCCTACACTCTCACTGGCGGTACAGTCATTTCATCTAATGACACTGGATTGACACTTCAGTTGACAAGTGATGATACACTAGCAATCAAGGCAGATCCCATCCTTGCTGTCTCACCTTCCTCGACCTATATCGTCAATTCTCCATCTCTAACTACTGATGTTTCCAGCAATGGTGCCTTTGAAAGAGAAAATGGAGTGAATGCCCTAAGAGTCAACAAATTTGATGAAGATATCACTGATCCAACATTTGTGTCTTTTGAGTTGTTCAACCACGAGACTTCACAGATCTCTCTCAAGTTTTCTGAGCCAATTGATGTCACTACAGTGAACTACAGTGCTATTACTCTACAGTCAGAGGAAACTGGAGGAATAACTCTTCAGTTGGATGGTGGACAAGCTGAACTAGCTACCACAGATTTGACCATTCTCATAATAACTCTGTCATTTGATGACCAGTTTATACTGAGGCAAATGAACACATTAGCTGTCAGCCGAGATTCTGCCTTTGTAGCTTTTGGACCAACAGCATTTACAGACACAGCTGGAAATCCAGTGAGTGAAGTACCAACTACTAGTGCCATGATGGCAGGACGTGTTACACTAGATTTCTTCCCACCACAACTTGCTGGCTTTGAGCTTAACATGGAGGATAGTCTGTTGACCTTGACATATGATGACATCATCCGCCCAATGGAGTACTCTGCTAGTGGTGTGAATTTCCAGAATACGGCCAACTTCCCAACACTCTCATACACACTAACAGGAGGAGTCAGTCTCTCTAATGACACTCTGGGATTCATTCTTCCAGCCACCATCACTGTTTCTGATCTATTACAGCTCAAGCATATCATTGGCCTCGCCACCGGCATTGAGGATACATACATATCTGCAACATCAGATGTGACACAGAGAGCTGATGGTACAGCTGTGTTTCCAACTGCCGATGTGCAGGCAACCAGCTTCATTCGTGATCAGACGGCACCTAATGTTACAGCATTTAGTCTCAATTTGACTACTGAGATTTTGACACTCTTAGCCAATGAACCACTGGATCCTTCCTCATTTGATGGTACAGGAGTCACTCTTCAAAACTCTCCAAATGCTACAGGAATTGGCATTTCAAGTGTAACACTGTCTGGTGGCACTGCTATGCAAACAGATGAGTCCATCTATCTGATTGACATCCAGATTACAACATATGATTTAAACAGAATGAAGCAAATGGTTGAACTTGCTACATCAACAAATAACGTGTTTATTTCCCTGGACTCCACAGCTATTGCTGACTTTGGTGCAAATGGAGTTAATCCTATATCAGGAATGGAGGCATTAGACACTGACGTCTTTGGTACTGACCTAATTGCACCTAGAATTAGCCAATTCACCCTTGATCTGAATGCTGGGGAAATTGTAATGAGTTTTACTGAAGTTGTTCGAGTCGACATCTTTGATTCTTCAAGTATAACACTACAAACGGCTGCCACTGTATACAATAAATCAGATACATTTACTTTTGTTTCACTCTCTCCACTTACTGGATATAGTTTGAACAATCTATCCAGCATCATACTGTTTGGTCTTGAGCAATCTGACTTGAGTGAACTTAAATTGCACGACCAGTTAGCTAAGTCTGGTACTACATTTGCGACCTTTGAATCTTCAATCACAGTCGACAGTAACAACCATGCCTTGGTCGGTGCTTCTAATGGAAGTGCAGTTGAAGTGAGCATAGTGGAAGACACATCGGGCCCTGTTGTGGGATCATACACCATTGATCTTGACACGGGAGTACTGTTCTACACATTTGATGAACCTGTAGATGAAAGCAGTGTGGATGTAATGGCACTGTCCATTCCTCTTCCGAGCAACAACAGCTCCATATATGTACTGCCTGAAGATGCTACTGTTTCCCAGCAGGAGGATAATGATGTCATTGTTACTCTTTCGGCAGCTGAACTGACTAACCTGCTTGAATTTGTCAACGGAGAGACTCTGGATACAGTGTACTCCACACCAGACTTTGTGTCCGACATCTTTGGGAATGCTGCAAGAGAGGTCACCTCTGATGAAATTGTGCACGCAAGTGCCTTCTTCCCAGATGAAACAGGACCTTATCTCAATGCTTTCAATCTGGATATGAACACAGGAGTATTGGAGCTTAACTTCAGTGAAGCTATCAGGTTCAACTCATTTGATCCATCGGGAATTATATTCCAGAATGATCCTGTTGCCACAAGTAGCTACGCACTTACTACCAACTCTACGTTTACACTGACTCGTCCCAGATCAATTGAAGTACAGATTGGTAGGAGGGATCTTAGTGGTATCAAGGCAGCAGCAGGCTTGGCAACAGCTACAGACAACGTATACATAAGTACCACTGGGAACCTTGTGTCAGATTTATTCTCAAATGGTGCCCAGGAAACACCTGAAGGTGAAGCATTGCAGGTATCCACCTTTGTCCCAGACGGAGTAGCTCCCGAATTTGTATCTTTCACATTCGGTGCTCTGGATGGACGTGTGTCGCTCTCCTTGACTTTCACTGAAGTTATTGATTATACATCCGTGGATGCATTACTGATTGAGATAAGTGACCGAATGGACGAAATGTACATGCTCCAGACCAGCTTTCCTCTTTCCATCAACAGTGAGGTGATCACAATACCTCTAAGTGATGGTGACAATTCAGATCTAGAGTTCATTTTGAATAACTTTGTGTCCCTTGGGAGGTACCGGAATTCAACATACATCACTTTACCCGAAGGGGTGATAAAAGATGCTCAGGGAATTGCACTTGAACCTGTATCCGACCCTATTCAGTCATCCAATGAACCAGGAGATCTCGTACCACCTGAACTCAATAGTTTCAACCTCAACCTCAACACAGGTGTGATGACTCTCACTTTCTCAGAGACTATCCAAGAGAGTTGGTTTGATCTAAGCACTATCACCATCCAGCCGATGGAAAATGGTGGGACTGGTTATTCCCTGACCAACGGCTCAGTTATACCGATTTCCAACACACAGTTCATGGTCAATCTAAGTTCTACTGATGTTAATAACCTCCAGGCTCTTACTGACATTGGTACAGATGAATCCAACACTTACATCTCTCTTGAAAGAGGCTTAGCTAGTGACAGTGGAGGTCTGCATGTTCTTCCTATACCATCAACTGCGGCTCTCCAAGTTGTGAATTTCACAGGAGAACTAAACCCACCATCACTTCTCGGTTTTGAACTGAGTTTAAGTGGGTCTGAGCCTATGATTTTGACATTCTCTGAAACTGTCTTGGTTAGTACTCTACTGATAGATCGTGTCTTTCTGCTCAGTGAACCCAGCAGCTCAGCAGTGGAGTTTGCCTTTACTGAATGGACTGTGCTATCTACTGATGGGCCTGTGATTGAAATAGAACTCTCAGTTGCTGACAAGGGTAGCCTACAACAATTGCCTGACCTTGCAACTTCTATTGAAAATACTTATATCCGTGTGACTGAAGGAGCAGTAAAGGATTCGGATGGTCGTGCGGTCATTGGTTTGTCAAGAGACGAGGCTATCCAGGCATCTAAATTCACACCTGACATTCTTCCACCATCACTTATTCAGTTCACGATTGACATGGACAGCGGCCTGCTTGTACTAACTGCAGATGAACCAGTTGATGGTGCAACCTTTGTGTCTACAGCATACACACTTCAAAACTCAGAGACGGCACCTTCCGTATTCTTTTCTTTGACTGAAGACTCTGAACTCATAAGGATAACTGACTTCACCATAATAACTGTTGCAATAGGTGACGATGATCTGAACATGATAAAGGCACTTGATATTTGCACGACCAATACGACATGCTTTTTGACCTATGCTGATGGAGCAATTGCCGATACATTTGGAGAAACAGCGGAAAACATAACAACTGGTCTATCACCGTCTGAATTCACTGCAGATACCACCAAGCCGAGACTGCTGAGGTTCGATGTATTCAGCAGGGCAACAGGCATTGTTAATCTCACTTTCACTGAGACGATTCGGTCTAGTTCGTTCGATCCATCACAGGTTACACTTCAGTCATTCACGTCCGGCCCATCTGTGACTACCTCCACTTTGAGTGGAGGTAAAGTCACAGATAGTCCACCAACAGTTACTCTGACACTGACTGATGAAGACATGGCTGGCATTCGCTTGAATCCATTCGTGTGTATATCGAGAGGTAACTGTTACATCACTCTGACAGCCTCTACACTGACAGACATAGCGGGAAATGCTCTTACGGCAGAAAGTAGTGGCCTCTTGGCCGATCGGTTTGTGTTTGATGACATTCCTCCAGTACTCAACAACTTCACACTGGATGTTAATAGTGGAGAGCTCACTCTAACATTTTCTGAGCCTGTGTCTGCAGAGGTCTTTGATGCAGAAGGAATCACTCTTCAAGATTCCAGGTCATCTCCCAACTCGAGCTACCAGCTGACATCGAGTAGCTTAACATCAAGTGATAATGGAGTCGAAATACTCGTATCTCTCTCCAACTATGATCTGAACCATATCAAAGAGTCCCAGTTGGCTCTCAATGACAAAATATTCATTGCTCTCACAGAAGATGTCACACGAGATTTAGCTTTAGTCCCTAATCAACTAATGCCAACTGAAGTGGACAATGCTTTGCAAGTACAGGGATTCGCTGGCGATAATGATCCACCAGAGCTGCAACAGTTCATACTCGATCTGACTGAAGACACCATCCAACTTGTTCTGGATGAACCTATTAATACCACAGCAATAGCTTACTCAGAAATCTTCCTTGGACTTTCACCTACTACACCAATCATATCTCTGGATGGTGCAAATCTAACCAGTACTATGATCAGCAGTACGGTGTCGGTAACTTTCAGTCTGGCACCTGAAACAATCATTTCCCTGAAATCAAATTCCAACTTTGGCACTGACTCTACCAACACATACCTCATTTTAAATCCAGGTGCTGTGATGGATTTCGCAGGTAACGTTGCCTCGCAAGTAGAAACCCTGGATGCAAACGTTGTGTATCCTGATACAACAAATCCCCTTCTGATTAGGTTCGTTCTCAACCTTGAAAGTGATGCCTTGGAACTGACATTCAATGATGTAGTCGATCCAAGAGACTTTGATCCTACTGGCATAACCTTACAAGGTAGTCAGTTTAGAGCTGATTCTGGTGCCTACTACACTCTAACTTCAGCAAGTACAGCACTGACAACTGCTAGTGGATTTTTACTCAATGTGAGCCTCTCCACAGATGCACAAGTGATTCGAGAAAACCAAGGTCTTGGAACAAGCATTGATGACACCTATATTACAATGCTTGCAAGTACAATTGATTCTCCAAGTGGTATGGATAATGCAGCTCTGACTGATGGAAAGGCACTGCAGGCTTCTAATGTCATCTTTGATCGCCAGCCACCAATGCTACAATCTTTCGACCTGGATTTGGATGAAGGACTACTGATAATGTCCTTCAACGACTTCATTGATGAAGATTCTGTTCAGTTGACACATATAGTTATCCAAGACCAGGAATTAGCCACTCCAGGCATCACTTACCGGCTTACTGATAGCAGTACCGTGTCGGTTGCACTTGACAAACTGACAGTTTATCTCTCTGACACTGATCTGAATGGAATAAAATCTACCGAAGGTCTAGCTACGAGCTCTTCAAATACCTATCTCAGAGCTAATTCCACAGCTCTTACTGATATATCAGGCATTGAACTTGTAGCAGTGTTAGATGGAGCTGCAGAGAAAGTGTCTAGCTTCACTGCTGACACTACAAGACCATCTGTGGAGAGCTTTGTTCTAGACCTTGACAGTGGAATAATATCACTGACGTTTGACGAGTTTGTAGACTTATCCAGTCTTGACACAACTCAGATATTTCTGCAGAGCAGGGCTGACAGCAATGCTGGACTAACTAATTCTGTTACTCTTTCAGGGAGTCAACCTATTGAAGACACAAATACCGATGAACTTCAGCTGCGACTGCCTATTAGCACACTGACAGATGAGTTCTCTGATACCTTTGGCAGTTTGAGGACCAATACCTTCCTGACTCTCACTCTGTTTGCTGCTTCAGATCTCGGTGGCCTCCCAGTTCAACAGATAAGCAGCAGTAATGGGCTAATGGCATCTGATGTGACTCCCGATCTTAACCCACCAACACTTGTTGCATTTGATCTGGATCTTGGTGAGTCACTTCTCACCTTGTCCTGGTCAAAGCCGGTTCTAGACTCCACCCTTGACTTTAGTAGGCTTCAGGTCCAGAACATGGCCGCCAGCTCACCGACACGGACACGTGCAGTGTCATCTAACAGCGTGACTGGAGGCGAAGATGGATCTGTAATTGAGATCATGCTGACATATGATGACAGTACATTCTTGAAAGAAACATCAAATATAGCTGATTCCAGAGCCACAACTTTCATTAGTGTAGGAGCCAGTGCAGTTAAGGGAGCTCTGGGAAACAGAGAATCAACTGAAATACTACCTGACAATGCTCTGCAAGTCAAAACTTTCACTGCCGATAGACAACCACCTGGAGTTGTGGCATTTAACTTGGACCTGAATGCTAATTCTCTCATAATAACCTTTGATGAGAGGCTAGCAGATGTGACACCCACAGCAATCCAGTTTCAAGATTCAGAATCTTCTGTGAACTACACCTTCACAGATAGCTCGCACGTTTTCTCTAATAATCTCGTAACCTTGTCATTGGGTCCAGCTGATCAAGATGGAATCAAGTCAAATCCAGGGTTCCTTACAAACAGTGTGATTGCTTTACTGAGTGGATCGGCTACTGATATATCTGGAAATGAGGTTACAACAACTGAAGTCTATGAAGTCATTGGTGAAATCACGCAAGACATGATTCGACCTGTACTGGATGGCTTTGATCTAGACTTGAGCAGAGAGATCTTAAGCCTTTCATTCAGTGAAGTTGTTGACACCTCTTCAATTCAACTATCGGAACTCACCATTCAAAACATGCGGTCTGTAAATCCATCATCACCGTATGTACTTACCAATTCCAGCTCCGTACGTTCTACCCTGGGAAGAGTAGTGGAGGTTCATCTGATTGGTAGTGATGCTATAAATATCAAGGCAAACTCAGCTCTTGCTACTGCGACAGACAACACTTACATCGTTGTTGATTCTAATTTCATAGCAGACTTTGCTGGGAATCCTGTTGTGTGCCATTGATGGTAGTAACGCCCTACAAGCAACTGATGTGGATGAAGACACAAGCAGACCTAGATTAATGCGATTCGGGATCAATCTCTCCACCTCTGTTCTTTCACTGACATTCTCGGAAGCAATAAATATCACCACATTTGATCCCACCCAGATACGTTTATCATCATCATCCAACGGAACTGGAATATCTTTCAACCTGTCTGGAGGCAGCTATGTGAGAGAACACGCTGCTGTCATAAACATTACTTTTGCAGCACTTGACAACACTTTCTTCAAGAGCCAGGCACAGCTGGGTACATTTGGTTCCAGTATTACCAACACATATCTTAGCATGTCGTCAGATGCTGCCGAGGATACGTCCACCAATGTCCTCGTACCAATTAATTCTGCAATGCCCTACCCCGCCTCATACATTGTCCCGGACAACAGAGGACCTTTGGTTGTTGCCTTTACTCTGGATATGAATGATGGAAACCTCACAATCCACTTTGATGAAGTAGTTACCATTGACTCGTTTGATGCTACCACGATAACACTCAGTGGAGCTAAGTCTGCATCTAGTGACTCTTACACACTGAGCACGGATAACACCCCTCTTCTACACAGTAGTGGTTTGTATGTGATGGTGACCCTAACAGATGATGACCTCAATGGAATCAAGGGTCAAGAAATTTGTAATTCCACTGCAGAGTGCTATATTTATCACACTAGCGGAATCGTGTTGGATGCACTTGGGAATGCTGCTCCAGCAAGAGACATTTCTAATGCCGTGAGAGCTAGTGAGGTTGGAACAGATTTTGAAAATCCCTACGTATGTACGGTACGTTCAGTTTGACCTCAATTCTGGAATAGTCACCCTGGAATTCTCTGAAACTATGTACGGAGCCTCTGCTCGATTCTCAAACACTGGGTTCTCTCCCTTTGGAGGACCTCTTGAATTCTATCTCACTGGTGGGGAGGTGTTGGATAGCACAACACCAGAGTTTCGGTTCAGGATTAACAATGATGACCTCAATAGGATCAAGGCGGACATGTCACTCTGTGTTTCACAAATCAGTTGTGTTCCTCATTTTACGAGCAACTTTCTCACAGACTATGCTGGCAATCCAGTAGATGGTTTTTTCATTAATGATATGTTTAATGTAATGGCGATTGCACAGGACTTTGTGGAGGATGAGACAGGCCCAGTGGTTGTGAGTTTTTCATTGGATTTGGAGCAGAGTGAAATTACCTTTACGTTTGATGAAACAATTCAATTCATACAGCCCATCCAGGTGACCATCCAGAATTCTCCAAATGCTACCATTATGTATAGACTAGAGGAAACAACAACATCACTGTTTGTTACAGCTACCATGGTCACTATAGAAATCGATGAAATTGATGTTCTCCAGTTAAAGGGCACTGCTGGACTTGCCAAGAATGAAAACAACACCTATATCACATATACATCTGCTGCCTTTAGAGACCAGAGTGATAATAATGCTCAAGCGCGTTTGGATGAAGATGCACTACAAGCAACACTGGTGGCCAGGGACATTACTTCACCAGAGCTGGTTGAATTCTCTAGACTGGATTTCACCCAAAATACCCTAACCCTTGTGTTCTCCGAACCTTTAGATCCTGGAAGTTACAATTACAGTCTTGTGTCCGTGCATTCTAGTAATATGGACGGTTTTACCCACACCTTCACCGGAGGCACACCACGGGTCGACACATCCGATGAGATGCTGAGCACTATCTTACTTGGGTTAGCCGCTGCCGATGTGTTGGCTCTGCATAATGAGACCTCCATAGGAACTTCACATCTTGATACATATATTTCCATAGAGCGCGGAGCTATGTCAGATTACTCGGGAAATCCCGTGTTTGCATCAGGCCGAATCCAACTGGAAACATTTGGAGTGATGAGAGATACCCTCCCTGCAAGCTTGGTGGGTTTCACACTCAACATGAACTCAAGTGTTTTGATCCTGACTTTCAATGATGTCGTCGTGGCATCGTCACTCAATCCAACAGAAATTACCTTTGTCAGTGACGAAACTGCCAGTGACACAGTCAATTCCTATCAGTTGACTGATGGAACCACAACCAGTGGTGATGGATACACTATTGAGATGCCGCTAGCAAATCGAGATATAGAGCAACTTCAACTCAGATCTGGCCTTGCAACAGCAGAAGACAACACGTTCATACAGTTTACTAGTGATCTCATTGAAGACTTTGTGAATGAAATTGGTGTTCTCCCTGTCGACATTCCAGCTTCACGTATCACGGAGTTTATCCCAGACAGAATACCACCCAGGCTTGTTAGCTTTAACCTCTGTATCGAGAATGCAACTCTCGAGCTCTATTTCTCTGAGATCATGGAGCCAGGTACGTTCAGTCCTGGATTTTTCACATTGCAAGCGGCTGAGAATTCCACCACCTCTCCAACAAATTTCTTCAGTCTGACTGGAGGCACTGCATATCGCTCAGACCCCAACACACTGATAGTTGTGAATCTGACGGACTATGATGTGAATGGTATAAAGATGCAAGTTTTGCTGGCTACTGATGAAAATAACACCTTTATTTCCATTGATGAGGGTGGTATTCGTGACACCGGAGGTAATTCTTTGATACCCATTCCACCAGATAGTGCAGTGAAGGCATCTCTTCTCAAGCCAGACATGGAATCGCCTGATCTCATGAGAATAATATTGGACCTTAACGAAGGTGAACTCCAGTTTGAATTCTCTGAACCTGTTATAGCTGAAGATCTTCACGAGAGATTCCAACTTCACAGCAGTATTGAAGTTCCACACTCAAATCCAACCCTCAGGGTTGACACTGGATCATCTGTGATAGTCGTAGAGCTCTCTGATGATGACCTTGTGTTTATTAAACAAAGAGACACAATTGGCACCTCTACTATGAACACTTTGATCACAGTCAACTTGGCTGGTATAGTCGACTATGCCGGTTTTCCACTGTCAGACAATGAGCCAATTGATGAGATAACTCAGTCCGTAGATGGCATTGTTCCCGATACAACTGGACCAGAAATAGTTTCATCTCGACTGGACCTCAACAGTGGTTCACTGTTATTCACATTTGATGAGTACTCTCAAATCTCCCCTGCAACAGTAAACACCTCCACAGTTTCTATTGTGAATGCCAATGATGGTTCTCTTATTGTCACACTGGATGAGCAGACCATACTCAATACAACCATGAATGGCCGCACTATGGAGCTGATCCTGCTTCCTCATGACCTAAACACTGTTGTTTCTTCCGGGGTTGAAGAACTGGCTTTGGATATCGCAGAAGGACTTGTGCCAGACATTTTGATGCAACCCTCTCCTATTGTAAATGGAATCATACCCACCTTGACTGAAGATATGACCCCACCAGACCTGATAGAATGGACAATCAGTATGAACAATGGGCTTATTGAACTAACATTCTCTGAGTCAATCAGTGCCATGAGTTTGAACCTCAGTAAAGTCACCCTCCAAGATGGACAGGTTGCTGCGAGATACTTTGAAATATCGGCTGCAAACATCACATCAGTGAATGCAGTACTCACTGTAGGCCTCAGCACAGAGGATTTGTTGAGGTTGAAAGAACTGGGAAGCATTGGATTAGACAGAGATAACACCTATGTTCACTTAGACAGTGGTGCACTCACAGATCTGAGAAATAATCCAATCGAGGAAGTTACCTCTCAGGTAGGTACCATTGATGCTGACATAACCCCACCAGTGTTGCTTTCATTCTCCTTCAAATATGCAACTGATGGTAAGGCTCCTGTAGCACTTACCTTGAACTTTACTGAGCCAATTCGTCCAACTATTGATCTCGGTAAGATTGTGTTGCAAAACTCATCTGATGGCAGTGCATCAACTCTAACACTGACCACCAGTTCATTCCCAGATGTCTATAGCAGTGTAGTTACCATCACAGTGTCAAACTCAGATTTGGCAAGAATAGCTGAAGTGAATGGTCTTGGAACTAGCATTGATTCAACATACATAAAGCTAGAAGATGCTGCTGTTGCCGATGCATATGGGGAGCCTGTAGTAAACACAACCTTGCAAGTAACTCCACCACTTGTGGACATGGTTCCTCCAACTCTTTTAGAAGCAACTGTCAATCTCGATACTGGTAACATTACCCTTGTCTTCTCCCAGCCCATTGACACCAGTACATTTGATGCCTCTCAACTCACAATTCAGAGCTCGCAGACATCTTCTACCAAATCGTACTCATTCTCGGAGGGCACTGCACTACCTACTGACAATAACTATGTTATCTACCTTCTTGCAAGTGTGGATGATGTGAATGGAATTCTCTCCGTTGAGGGCCTTGCAGCAAATGCTTCTACAGCTTACATCTCTGCTGGTGAAGGATTGATACAGGATGAAAATGGTCACAATAGCTTTGAAGTTCCTTCAGCCGATGCTCTAACACTGACTGAATTTGTGGCTGCACCTTCAGCCCCTCCAGTGCTGCAAAGATTCACAGTAGACTTGTCACCAGGACAGTATATTACTCTGTACTTTTCTAAGCCTTTGACATATATGTCGTTGAAACTGGAGCAGTTTGTTCTTCAGAATCACCAGACAAATCCAACCACATCATTTAACTTCTCCTCTGCCTCAGAAATCACAGAGAATTCTGCCACACTTGAAATTGATCTCAGCTTTGCCATCCGGAATGCTATTGTTTCTGACACGACCATTGCTACTGATGTTGATGACACATTCATCTCTATTGCCAGTGGTTCTGCTATGGATAGGGATGGTAATTCACTTATTGCAATACCTTCCGATCAAGCACTTCAAGCTGAAAGTGTTGTTAGTGGCATACAACCACCCTCTGTAGCAGAATTTGACCTAGATCTCAATACTGGACAGATGCAGATTGCTTTTGACAGTTTAGTAGTTGCTACTTCGTTCAATCTGTCACGTTTCAGACTTCAGGATCGTGAACAAACTCCAACTGAAACCTACACCATTCAGTACAGCTCTGTTACTCCTCGTGGAGAGATAGCATCTGTTACAGTTCGACTTGAAACTGAAGACATTGAGGCCATCAAGCAATCCCTTGTGTGTGACACGGCATCAACATGTTACCTCCATTACACGGATGGAGCATTTTCTGATGTGTTTGAAAATCCAACGATAAATGACACTGTGCCTGTAGGCGACTATGTGGCTGATAGAGTAGATCCCAGACTCACAAGTTTCAATGAATTTGATATCGGAGCGGGAACCATCACACTGCAGTTTGATGAACCAATCAATGGATCCACTTTCAACTCATCCGGTTTCACCCTTCTGTCGTTGTTTTCCATTGAGGACAGCTTGAGCACATACACCCTAACAGGTGGAGCGGTAGAAACCGAAGGAAACACCCTAGTGATTCATCTCACATCTTCCGATCTGGCTGCAATTCAAATAGACCCACAGCTCTGCACATGGAGAGGAAACTGCTACATTAGTCTCGCTGATGATGCCGTCAAGGATCCTGCTGAGAATGGGATCAGACAAACACCAGAGGAGCCAGATGGTATTGCTGCCATATTCACTGACGATACCATACCACCTGAACTTATTGACTTTAATCTGGACCTGGACTCAGATTCTTTAGTCCTTTCATTTTCTGAGGCCATTGACTCAACATCGTTTGTGGCTAGTGGGATTACCATACTAAATGAACCAAATGGAACTTCAATCTACACTCTAACCGACAGCACAACAGATAGTCCCTCAGGGAGCTCGATCACTGTCACACTCTCCCCTACAGACTCTAATGCTTTGAAGGGCTATGGCTTTGTAACATCTGGCGATGATATATACTTGGCCATCAACGAGAGTACAATCCAGGACCTAGCACTGGTACCAAATGTGGTTGTTGAAATAAGCCAGCTCAGTGCAACAGGTGGAGACGTGAGACAAGATACGACTGGCCCATTGCTCCTAGAATCCAGCTTGGACCTAAATACTGATATTCTCTCCCTAACATTCAATGAGCCAGTCTCCTATCCATCAGCTTTCGACGTTGGTGGCATCTCAATTGTTGGCTCACTTAGCCTTGCACCGTCAGTGTTCCTTACACAAGCTGAGCTTGTTTCAAGTGAGGTTTCATCTGTTCATGTACTCACTCTTTCTCCAAGTGACTCTGACATTATCGCACTGAAGACAACAGCGGGTCTAGCAACATCTGAATCAAACACACTCATCCGAATCCTTTCTGGTAGCATTCAAGACATGTCTGGAAATGAAAACCTCGTTGATATCGGACCCACCAGTGTAGCTAGGGTTGCTTTTGATTCCACAAAAGTGCAACTGCTCGAGTTCTTGCTTGATATGGTAACTGGTGTTCTTGAATTGACGTTTGATGATGTTGTTCTCTCTTCTACGTTCAATCCATCTGGAATAGTCCTGCAGTCTGCACTCCTGAGAGTGGATGGAAGGTACTACCGACTTACTACTGCAAGTGAAACTGACACTCCAAATGCTCACACTATCTCTGTCGACCTCAACCAAGATCTATGGGTATTAAATTTGCAGGTGAGATTGGAAACAGTGAAAATGAGACATACATTACTATTCAAGGGGACACTATCGACGATGTGTATGGAGAGGATAACGTACCTTTGACTGATGGCAAAGCCCTGAAAGCATCTTCTGTAAACCCTGATGTCGACCCACCACAACTGGACAGTTTTGAGCTTGATGTAAATGCAGGAAATCTTGTTCTTACCTTTGATGATGTTATCAATCCGGACACATTCAACGTTAGTGGTATTTCTTGCAGACTGCAGCAAATGTATCTGATGGTCTCAGTTACACTCTTACAGGCAACAGCACTTTGACTCGAAGCAGTGATGGTAGCGTTATTGATATAGAGTTCTCCTTTGATGATTTCAATAGTGTCAAGTCGCTACTGAGTGCTGGATCCACTGTAAATGACACATACATTTCTATCACGTTTGGATCGGTGACAGACAGTGCAAATAATGCCCTTCCTGAAATATCTCCGCGAGATGCCCGGCAAGCTGATGAATTCATCCCTGACAACATCAAACCAGTCTTGCTTAATTTTGAACTTGATCTTAATCTGGCAACCCTAACTCTCACCTTTTCTGAAACTGTTGATTACACCAATATCAATCCAGCTGGTATCACACTTCAAAATTCTGCTGGCGACAATGTTACATCAAGCGTAATTCTTCGATCCGCTGTTCTTGCAACAATGAGGAATAGTGACGTGATAACACTTGGTATACTGGACAGCCAGTTCCTGTTCATTACAACAACCGACTCCATTGGAACATCTATCAATGACACGTTTTTGGCTCTCCAAACATCTAGTTTCCGAGATACCAGTGGAAATAGAGTGGTGGCTATACCAGCATCAGTCGCTCTTCAAGCAAAGGCTGTAAATGCTCTCTCAGTTGCACCGACCCTTATTCGCTATGATTTTGATCTGAGCTCCAATACCATCACGCTCACTTTCTCTGCAGCAGTTGATCCGTCTACCTTAGATCCAATGCAACTGACTATTCAACAATCCAGAAACTCTAGTGAGGGTGAGTCGTACACTCTTACCCGAGGTACTGCAGAGTTTGTCACACCACAGGTTGTAACACTTGAACTTTCTGTACAAGACTTGCGATATATCAAACTTGCCAATCTCTTCACCCCTACTGCCACATACATATCCACCAACACCTCTTTCATATCTGATTATAGTGGACTCTCTTCACCACCTGTCTCTTCAGAAATGGCCCTTGGAGTGAATACCTTTGTTGAAGATATGTCAGGTCCCAAAGTCATTGATTTTGCACTTGATCTAACCAATGGGTCTGTCAGAGTTGAGCTAGATGAACCAATCAATCACTGCCACTCCCAATATATCGTTTGTGACATTCCAGAATGCAGAAGTAAATGCAACAACATCGGTACCCCTACAATCAAGTGAACTTACAGTTATTGACGACTTTACTTTTGAGATTCAGCTCAGTAAAAGTGATCTCGATGCTCTCACTGCCTCTTCTGGATTGGGAGCTCAATACAACCTTCATTGCCATTGCATCTGGAGCTCTTTCCGATATATCTGGAAATGAGATTAGCCAGCAGACAGCTGCAGTGGATACAATAGCTCCAGATACAACACATCCAATGTTGTTATCATTCTCGATGGACCTCAATGTTAGTATTATCCAGCTGACCTTTTCTGAGTCAATAGATCCAGACAGCACACAAGTGAACCTGATAACCCTCCAAAACAGCATCCCTCCAACTGAAACTGTGGTTCTAAGTGATTCAACTGCCGTTTCAGAACCAGGCACCATCCTAACAATACAGCTTGGTCCTGATGATGCAACTGAAATAAACGTAATCCAGAGTTTAGGTACCGACCCCAGCAATACATTCATTTTACTAGCAGAGAATGCTGTCACCGATGTGTTTGGAATGGGCTCATTACCAACCCTCATGCCACTCAATGCATCTACTGTCTTGGATGATATGTCGCGCCCTATACTAACGGCATATGAGTTGGATTTTGACAGTAATACTCTGATTCTTACATTTACTGAAACCGTTGAAACATCATCTATAGTTGCTTCAAACATTACTCTTCAGAATAGCATTTCAAATGCTTCAGCATCTATACAGCTCTCTGAAGTAACCGGTCCAACTGGCAATGAGAGAATTGTCCAGTTATTGCTGGACCCATATGATCTTCTGCAGATTCAAACAGACCCCACCCTTGCAGCAGATAGCTCAACGACTTTCCTCTCAGTGGCTGAAGGAGCTTTTGTAGATTTGAATGGTTTTGCTTCTATTGAAATATCACCCCAGGCTGCTCTCCCAGCTACAAAGGTCACTGAAGACACTTCACCTCCAGTCTTGAGTGGGTTCATTTTCAATCTACAACAAAATTCAATGACTGTTATTTTCAGTGAACCTGTCAATGTCAACATGTTCAGTGCTACCTTGCTCGTATTTTCTAGTAGCATGGTCTATGAAAACACCACCTCTACTTACCAACTGACTGGAGGCACAGTTGTCCAAGATGCTCCCCACCAAATAAACATAACCTGGAACGATGAAGATGTAGTCCAACTAAACTTGCTTCGTGGGAGTGGACTCTGTCCGCAATCTCTCCAACTGTTATCTGAGTGGTGAACTCGACCTTGTTGCAGATACTGCTGGGAATTTGTTTACTGACAATACCACCAGCGTACAAGTGACGCAGTTCATCATTGACCTCATTCGACCAGAGCTGCTCCAGTTTGAACTCCTTGACAGGAATACAGGCATTTTGAGACTCAGTTTCTCCGAGTCCATTGATAGAGCTGGTGTTCAATACAATCAACTGACACTACAGAATGCTGACACAGTCTCAGGCAGTACTGCTTCTGTATCTTTAACTGGGGGCTCAGTTAGCAGTGTGAATGGTACAACTGTAGATTTCCAACTCACTACTGATGACCTCAACACGATTACCCTTCAACGTGCACTGTGTTTTGTGCGCAGCATCTGCTACCTCCGTATCACAGAGCAGTTTGCTATGGACTTAACAAACAACCCCATATTCGCAGTGACCGATGATTTTGGAGGCAACCAACGATACACACCCCCCAGTATTATCGAAGACACATTGCCACCTACAATTGAGGGCTTTGGAATTGACGTGAATACTCGTGTGGTCACCCTTATGTTCTCAGAGGGTGTAGTACCATCGACCTTTGACCCAACTAAAATCTCATTTGTGTCTGACGCCAACTCTACGTTCTCTTACACTCTGGCCGTAGGCGATGCTGCACAATTAAGCACCGAGCCAACACCGAATCTTCAGATTATACTAACTGAATCTGCTCTCAACAACATCAAACAGGCTTGTATTGAGTCAAGTATGAATTACAGTATGTGCATTGGAGTCAACGCTTCTTCGACTTACATCATTGCTGAAGCTGGTGTTGTCGAGGACAATGCAAGATTTGAAAGCAATGCTCTGGACATTCCCATACCTGTGACAGGAGATGACTTTGTGAGTGATGTTACAGAACCTGAAATAGACTCTTTCCTCTCTCTCAACCTGGCTGATCTGAGTATAACAGTACAATTCAGTGAACCAGTCCAGCTGCCAGTGAACCTTAGCTACTTCACCCTGCAGTCTTCAGCTTCTCCCAGTGAGTTCAACATAACACTAAGTGAAGGTAGTTCTTCTTACCCATCCGAGGACTATACCATTGTGGAGTTTTTGCTATCTCCAGAAGACTCGCGTACAATCAAAACTGGAACTGGCCTTGGAACATCAATGGCTAACACATATATTTCTGCACAGGCTGGAGCAGCTTTGGATCTTTTAGGTTTACCTTCCAGTGAACTGAGTGGCACCAATTCTCTCAATGTGCAGGATTTCATTATTGATGATGAACCACCTTCTCTCATTGACTTTAGCTTTGACTTGGACTCAGGGGAGTTAGGATTGACTTTTAATGATGTAGTCAATGTTCACACCCTCACCCCTGAAAGAATCACTCTCACTAGTAACCTGACAGACACACTGGAAAATAACACCTACTCCTTAACTGGATCTAGTATAACTACTAGTAACAGTGGCTTTGCAATAAATATCTCCCTCTCTGCAACGGACCTGAATGCAATCAAGGCTCGGGCAGCGCTAGCAGTAGAGAATACAACCACATATATCCTTATATCTCCAGAGGCCATCAGCGATGTGTTTGAGAATCCTGTTAGAGCTGTAACATCAGCAAACGCACTGTCAGTCCCAAGAGTGACTGCCGATACTACCAGACCTGTGTTGGTTGGGTTCAGTATTGATCTGACAGAAGAGACGTTGACCCTCCTCTTTTCCGAAGTGGTGTCTGTTCCAACTCTAAACATCAGTGCAATCACCATACAGAATGGACAAGATAATGACACAAGTACTCTTCAGTACATGCTCACAGGTGGGGATCCCGAGCCGAGTGAAACTGCTGTATCTGTGGCTATTCAACTCACACTACAAGACCTGAATGAGATCAAGAGGCTGAGCGATCTGGCCACTTCCCGAAACAACAGCTTTTTGGTAGTTGAAGATGGCTTTGTATCTGACACAAGTGGCAACACGGTTACTGGCATCCCTGAAACTGCAGCACTCACTGCCTCTGATTTCAAGAGAGACATGACTGCTCCTGAACTAATTGGGTTTGATCTTGATCTGGACTCTGGTGAACTCATACTTTACTTCTCCGAAACAGTCAACTCCAGCACACTAGACATTGCATCATTCACTCTTCAAGGTGATGTGTTTGTTGTACAGGAGTTCCTCTCCTACCAGCTCACAGAAGGTGATGTGATGACAAACTCTTCTGATCTTGAAGGCGATCATACGCTAGTTGTTAACATCAGCACAGCTGACCTTAATGCCGTCAAACAGCTACCCTTGGTTGCAACAGCAAGTACAAACACATACTTGACCATACTCGAGGGAGGTATCCAAGACCAAGCTGGGAATCTTCTTATGGAACGACCTAATGGAATGGCGCTTCGTGTCACAAACTACACTGTTGATAGAACTCGGCCAGTATTAGAAACCTACAGTGTTGATCTTTCGAATGACACCATTGCTCTCACCTTCTCTGAAACAGTTCTTGCAAGTAGTCTCAACATCAGTCAAATAACATTCTCAAGTACAGCAAATGATTCAGATCCTGGTTTACTGACATACACACTCGATTCTAGCGCTACTGAATCGTCACATGGCCCTGAAATAGTCCTTGTGTTGAGTAGAGAAGACAGCATTGGTATCAAGTCAATTCCAGGGCTTCTCTCTGGGAATATGACAACTTTCATCACCCTCACAAGCTCCGCTTTTACTGATGCTGCAGGAAATAGGTTGACTCCACTGGATAATCTTCCCACTGCGAGCTACACACCTGATTCTCTCCCACCTGAGTTAGAATGTTACACACTAAATTTTAACACTGATCATCTCATCCTAACCTTCAATGAACCAGTTGATGCTGGTGCTCTCAATATTAGTCAAATCCAAATCCTCCAATCAAATGGATCGGCCAACTACATTTATTTGTCATCAGGAGAAACCAACAGTAGGTATGGAGTAGAAATCGATATTCTGCTAAGCATAACTGACATGAGTGCTATTCGAGAGAATCTGGCCCTTGCAACTAGTACAGAGTCTACCTATCTCAGCCTCACTTCTGCAGCTGTAACAGATACATCGGGCGTTGAGGTAGTAGCCATTGACAGTAAAGATGCCCTCCCAGTATGCACTTACGTTCAGGATGTTACATCTCCAAGAATCAGAGCATTTGATGTTACAATGGTGGATGGCCGTCTACCACTTATACTGACTCTGCACTTCTCTGAATCCATCAATATTGGGACCCTGAACATTCTGCAGATATCACTCCAAAGTGCAAGTAGTTTGCAGACAGACACTACATCTCACACACTGACTGGAGGCGAATTCGACAGAACTACAAATACATCTTCACTCGACATTACCATCACTGAGGTTGATTTCATTGACATCAGACTTGCAGAGCCACTGATTGAGACAGTCAACACCACTTACCTCACCATTGTGAATGCTTCTTTTACCGATATTGTAGGTCTCTCTGCTGTAGACATACCACCAACAAATGCCCTGCAAGTATCCCGACATGAACTTGATCTCACAGCACCAGTTCTCACGTCATTCAATCTAGACCTCAATGTGGGGATTATGCTTGTGACTTTCAACCAGCCCATCAATGCTAGCACTGCTGTATTCAGTCGGCTCACCCTACAAAACGACTTCAGTGATTCAACTGCTAACTACACTTTCACAGATGGAAACAGCTCATTGACTGATACACATGTTCTTGAGTTGCAAATCAATGACTTTGACCTGAATCAAATAAAGGCTGATCAGTTACTGGCCACTGACAGAGATTCAACATACATATCCGCGGTGAGTGGTTTCATACGAGGTACAACTGATAAGCCCTCTATTGTTGTACTAACAAGCCAGGCCACCCAGGTCAGTCAATATACCCCTGATTTCACTCGTCCAGAACTGACCGGCTTTGAAGTTTATCTCAACAGAATGATTGTGCTACTGACCTTCTCTGAGTCAGTCAGACTGAGGACCTTTGAACCAGAGCAGATCACCTTCCAAAGTAACATCTCGAACCCATCCGAGTCATATGTACTAACAGGAGGAACTTCAACAAGCATGGGAGGGAATGAAATCATTCTTGAGCTCTCGTTCAATGACCAAAATGCTCTCAAAGGACTGACCGGTCTGTTTACAAGTGAGAACAACACCTTCCTCTCGCACACTGCACAAATGATTGAAGACACAAGTGGAAATGCTATTGAGCCAATCAGAAGTACAACTGGTCTCCAGGTATCATTCTTTGGCAGTGACATGGACAGGCCAATCTTGACCAGCTTTGACTATGATGCCGACTCAAATCTGCTAATACTATACTTCAATGAAACCGTGAACGCTACCACACTTAATCCATCTCTCATTACTATCTTTGACAACGGGTCTATTAAATATACACTTCGTGAGACCAGCATGGCAACTGGTGTCCTCACTGATGTGGTGACCCTCTATCTCTCACCTGAGGATGCAAGTGCTATCAAACTTCTTGGTTTGTGCACAGACGCGGAGCCATGTTACATTGCCTACGAAGAAGACCTAGTTAGGGACATTGTCAACATGTCAGCAATAACTAGGAACAGGTCTGATGCAGTGGAAGTCGATAGGATTGTAAACGACCAAAGTGCTCCAAACCTCCTGTCCTTTGAGTATAGCGTTGAAAATTCTTCACTTACACTGCACTTTGATGAACCAGTCAGAATAAACCTGTCTTCTGCTGATATAGCCACTGCACTTAGGTTCCAGAGCTTCAATGAGCAGCCTTTTGCATCCTACTCTCCACTCGCTGCATATGTGACTACTCTGAACGACTCCCAGGATATTACCGTACAATTAGGACCAGATGATGCTGCTCAACTGCCCGAATTGGACATCTGTTTGAGTCGCTCAACCTGCTATTTAACTCTGAGATCTTCGGTGACAGACATCAGTGGAAATGATGTATCGAGAGCTCACACACTTGTTGCAGCTGAAGTTATGCCTCCTGAATCGTGCAATGTCATAGAGAGTTTCTCACTGGATTTGGATACACGAGAGTTGTCTGTAGTGTTTAAAAGGGCAATCGATGAGCTAACCATTACCAAAAGCAGCTTCTATTTGCATGCTGGAGCAAATACCACCAACTGCTCTATTGATTTTGACCACTACAACACAAGAAAGAGTGATTTGTCAGAGAGAACACTCATAGTAACTATCAAAGACTCCACAAACATTGAATGTGTGTACTCTGCTGTACCGGAAGTGTTCACTACCTCGAACGACACTAGACTCTGCATAGAAACACCAGGTATTGTCAAGGATTACTATGGGACTGGAAGTTGTGAGGTTCTTTGCTCTGAGTCACTGTATTCTACTGGTATCAGTTTTGATTCCACTGCTCCCTATACTAGTGAGAGCTATACTTGACTTGAATATGGGACAACTTCAGTTGCTCTTTGATGAATCTGTGCAAGTCAATTCTGTCAACCCACTTGCCATTTCCTTGACTAACACTACCACCATGGATACCGGCTTCAGGTTCAACCTTACTGGTGGTGATATTCTGGAAACAGTGAATGCCACCGATACCATCACAATTCAACTGGCTCAAGCAGACATAGCCACAATCAAGTTAACGCCATACATTGGAACAGGGAGAGAGGACACTTACATTGAAGTTTCAGCTGGTGCTGCGTATGACACGTCCAGTAATGCGATTCACATGGGAGAGCAACAAATATTTGCTTTGTACCCAGACACCACAGCCCCTCTGCTAAGCTCATTTGACATGGACATGAACAATGGAACATTGAGACTCACCTTTTCCGACGTGATTGACCCAGCCACGTTTGATATCTCAGCAGTTACCATTCAAGATGATGTCACAGCTACGCCTGAAGCTCAATACACCTTCAACAAAGCAGAGAGTTTCTATTCAGATGACTACTATACAGTGATTACTGTAGTTGATCCTCTTCAACTCATTCAATTGAAGACAACACCTGGAGTTGGTACCAACATAAATGACACCTTTATAACTCTTGCCGCCTTTGCCATAGATGATATCGAAGGCCGGGATGTGATTGCTGTGACAGATGGTCGTGGGATTCAGGCAACAAATGTGGTAGTCGATACAACACCTCCAGACCTGACTAGTTTTGATCTTGATATGAACTCTGGTACAATCTTCCTGACATTCACCGATTCCATCAATCTTGATTCATTCAATGTAAGTGGTCTCACTTTACAAAACAGGGACTCAGTGATTGATCCAGTAGACTCCTACACACTTACAACAGGAGTGGTGATACGCTCACTTGAAGATGTAAGTGTACTGATAGTGAATATCACTAATAGTGACTTGAATGAAATAAAGAAGTTGACCAACCTAGCCGTGTCTGAAGATACGACATATCTGTCAACATCCAGCAACACTGCAGAAGATGCAGCTTTCAATCCGCTAACAGTTCTTCCACCAACTGGGGCCCTCCCAGTAACACAACTTGTAAACGATTCTACTAGTCCTGAGCTTGAATATTTCACTCTCAATCTGGATACTGGAGTTCTCATGCTGTCTTTCTCTGAAACTATTCGCCTGAACTCATTCAACTTCTCTGCCGTGGTTGTGATATCTGCACCAAACATTACACTAGCTGCAGATAGCCACACTCTCACAGGAGGCATGGTAAACGGCAGTGCTGGTAACAGCTCTGAGGTCTACATAATGCTCTCTAGCACTGACTTGGACAATCTCAAGTCATTCTCAACGCTGGGCACAACAGAGACCGACACTTATCTCGGCCTCAGCAGTGCTTCATTCATGGACATGAACTATAACGAAGTGATTGAAATATCAGTGTTTGCTGCACAACAGGCCTTTGCAGTGTTTCCAGACACTACCAGCCCTGAACTGGAAGAGTTTGAGCTGGACATGAACACTGGTGTGCTTCAGCTAACATTTACCGAGTATGTAGACCCAAACACATACAACCCATTTGAGGCTACCATTCTTGATGCAAGCAATAACATGTCCACGGATTCCGTCCAACTCACAGGTGGTAAGGCTTCCAGCAATCTCAACATACTCCGCATTGAATTGTCTGACAGTGATCTCTACCAGTTGCAAAATGCTACATCTGTTGCAATCGATCAGTCATCAACCTTCATTGCTTTCACTCAAGACTTTGTGCGAGATGCTGCTGGGAGGCCAGTGGTGGCTATTCCCAGTGAAGTAGCCGAAATGGCAGAGTTTGTGGAACCAGACTCAGATGGCCCTCTTTTGATAAGTTACGTCTTTGATCTCAACGAAGGCAGAATAGAACTAACGTTCAATGAGGTTGTGGATGCATCATCTTGGACACTTTCACAGATAATTCTGCAAGACTCCATTTCCTATGATTCTGGCAATGTTTCCTCACTGGCCCTCAACACCTCAACAGTTTCGAGTTCAAATCACTACATCCAACTCATTGAAATCAGTGATGAAGACAAAGAAAGTATTGATGTCAACACATTTGTGGCTAGAAGCAAGAATACAACCTTCCTAAACATCACAGAGGGTGGGATTATTGACATGAGTGGCAATCCAATAGAGTCATTTGAGAATGCCACGCAGGTTGACACATATATCAGAGACATGACGCCTCCTGTGATGTTGCAGTTCAATCTGGATTTGAATTCAGGCAGTTTGCGCTTCATGTTCTCTGAGGCCATTGATCCACTAACATTTAATGTGACCCTTTTGAGCATAAACTCCCAAGTCATTCTTGGAAGGGGCTACCAAATCCAGCACACACCAAATCCGACAGGATTGCCTGCATCACAGATCACCGTCGTGCTGGATACACAAGACCTGAATGCACTTAAGGCCGATCCATTCGTGGCCTCCAACAGCAGCATCGTGTCATACCCTGATGACGCCTTTAGAGACGTGTATGGAAACATGGCAGAAGAAGACTCTGTGATGCCAGCTCTCTTGCCAGATGTGACTGGCCCACGTCTACTGGACTTTTCTCTGGATCTCAATGCCAACATTCTCACCCTGAGGTTCTCTGAGACTGTCAACCGAACTACATTTGATCTATCTGCCCTAACTCTGCATAGTAATCTAGCTGGGAATGGAACTATGCTTCAACTTACTGAGCCCAAAGATTTTGCAATCATAGACTTCCACATTGTCTATATTGACCTCAGCTTTGATGATGTGAATGCTATAAAAGCGCTGCAATCACTGGCTCTTGACAACATGACTACATTCCTAACAGCAACCGACCGTCTCATTCAGGATACATCCCTCTCTCACAACCAAAACCAGCCAGTTTCCACTCCACAACAAGTGCAAACATACACTGCTGACACAACCCCACTGAATTTTGTGCGCTTTGATTTCAATCTCAGTTCCAATGTTCTAACACTGTATTTTGACAAGCCTATAGATAGAGCCAGCTTCAATGTCAGTGAATTGTCTCTCTTTGACATTGCTAACACCAGCCAGCAGTTTTCATTTGCAGGTGCTGGGGACGTTACTGATGAAAACACCAATGAAGTTGTGATTCAGCTGTTGCAGTCAGATGTAAATAACCTCAACCTCTTGCCGATTTGCCAGAGAAAGAGTTTGTGTTACATCAACTTTACCACTGCACTCGCCATTGACACTGTTGGCAATGAACTGAATGTATCAAACAATCTCCCGGCCAGGGTGGATGTGTATGTTGAGGATGAAATCAGACCACAACTTTCACAGTTCAGTGTCATTGACTTGAATGAAGGAGAACTTACATTGGTGTTTACTGAGAGTGTGCTGCGTGACACAGTAATGCCTGTGCAGCTCCTTCTCACTGATTGGTACACCGTGGTTGGTCGATCAAGCACTGTCAATATCAACGGTGGCAGTGTAATATCTGAGAGTGGTACTAACGTCACCATCAGTCTGCTTAACAGTGATCTCAATGCTATCAAGTCCAACAGGGACACACTGTGCTCGAGGAGTAGTCAAACCTGCTGGGTCCGCTTGACGTCAGATTTCGTGCAAGATCCTTTCGAGAACAACGTAGTTGCAGTGATTGACAGACAGTTTAATTTTATCGAAATTCCCATCTCTATTATTCCAGATGAGACTCCTCCCGTTCTTGTGAACTTCACCTTAGATATAGATCAAGGGCAGCTTGTGCTCTCATTTGATGAAGTAGTTGATCGACAGACATTTGAGCCCAGTGCAATCACCCTTCAAGGCAATTTCACATCAACTGCCACTGTTCAGCTCACTGATGGAGGAACTCTCCAGAGTCCAACTCTCACAACTGAAGTAGTGTTGGAAATGAATGACCAGGATATCACCAACATAAAGGCCAATCTACTCGTGGCTGCAAGTCAAGAAACAACTTGGCTTGTGTATACTGAGGACATGGTTTCTGATGCATATCAAAACAGCATAGAGCCTACGTTTGATGGAGCGAATGCTACAATGGTGTCTGTATACACCAATGACTCAACAGCCCCTACAGTAGAAGCCTTTGTGAGAGTATCACTCCAGGACAATCTGTTTGAGATAGAGTTCTCCGAGCCAGTCTTACCATCGTCATTCAGACCCGAACTGTTCACAATACACTCTAGTGATGCTATTGATAGACTGGAACGAACCCTAACCGGTGGAGTTCCAGATGCTAATGCCTTGCAGTCTGATACTCCCTACATCCTGAGCATTTCTTTCGATGGAGATGATCTCACTGAAATCAAGAAGACTGATGGATTAGCAAATGACATGGCAACATCATGGATCACCATAGAAAGTGGTGCTGTGACAGACACAGCCGGTAATAATGTCATAGGAGAAACTCTACAGGCTAATGATTACGAAAGAGACCAAATCCCACCTACACTAGTGTCGTTCTCCCTGGATATGGATAGTGGTGAGGTGGTGCTAACTTTTGATGATGTGGTCAATCCAAGTACCTTCATGTATGGTGGAGTGACATTCCAAAATGATATACCACCTACATCATCTTTCCCACTGACGCAAGGATCTTCAGACAGTGACAATGGATTCTATGTGAATTTCACAATTGTCAAAAACGATTTGGACCGTATAAAGATGATCGATGATCTGGCTACCAACATCAATGACACATATGTGTCTGTGTCTGCTATAGTGGTGGAGGATACAGGAGATCTGCCAGCTATATCAGTTACAATCGAAGCAAATGAATACATAAACGACACCACTAAGCCAGAATTGGTCGATTTCACATACAATGCTCATAGTGGTTCAATTACGCTCCTATTCTCTGAAACGGTTAATGTTAGTTCTCTTGATCCAAGTGGTATCCTCCTCTTGAACTCCGACCTCTCAAATGCTACAACACAATCTTACAGGCTTACTGGAGGTAGCTCTACGCCAAACTACACTGCCGTCATGTTTGAAATGGAACTAACTTTTGATGACCTCAGTGCTATTCAAGAGCTGACTAGCCTCGCAACCTCACCTGACAACACCTACCTGTCTCTTCGTGAGGGAGCTATTGCAGATATGGCTGGTAATGATGTCATTGGCATACCCGCCCATGGGGCAAAGAAGGGTGCACATCGACAAGATCTAAACCCCCCTGCACTCCAGCACTTCCAATTTGACTTGAACAATGGCACTATTACCCTCACTTTCTCTGAATCCATCAGTGTGACATCTTTCAACGCCAGTAAGATAACACTGGCCAGCGGTAGACACTCCTCCGCTCAAACCTACACCCTCACTGGTGGAACTGCTGCCATAACAGACACTGATCTAGGAGGCAATGTTGGAGTTGCTGATCATGATGTTGAGGTTCTGTTGACACTGACTCCACAGGACATCAATACCATCAAGGCAATGAGAATGCTGGCCGTCGGTGAATCTAGCACATACCTGTTCTTTGATGAACGAGCAGTGTTTGATTCAGGTGGGAACCCCATTGAAGCAGTTGATCAAACTATTGCATATCGTGCCAGAAACTTTACCGATGACAACACCAGTCCAGAGCTCACCAGTTTCTCAATTGACCTGAATACCAATGTCCTTTCCCTCACATTCACTGAAACGGTTGTGTACGACACAATTAATGTTACTGCCATCACTATCCTGGACCATCCCATCAATACTACAACACAATTCGATCTCACTGGTGGTGATGCACTACTCGGTATGGACAGCAATATCATTGACATCTTGCTGTTGACCAATGATTTGAACCAACTCCGAGTAACAGACGGTATACTGACATCTGAAAGTGATACATACATTTCCTTGACAGAAGAGGCAGCAGAAGATAACCGAGGAAACAATGTTGAACCTACTGCTGAGGCTGTACGAGCTACATCAATAATTGAAGACGAGACCAGTCCTTTCCTCATAGAGGGACTCTCAGAACTTGATATGAACATTGGTAATCTCACACTTCAATTCTCAGAGTCAGTGTTGGTCTCCAACATCAATACACCCTCACTTGCTCTACAAAACGGCCAGCCCGGGACTGTTTCTCTCACTCTTAGTCTCAATAGCACATCTAACTCACAGAATGGATCAGTAGTAGTCATTGAGATTTCCAGGACTGATCTTAACACCATGAAACGACTAACTGATCTTGCAGTGAGTTCACAAACATCATATGTTTCCATTGAGACAACCTTCATCACCGACACATTTGGAAATCCTGTCGTGCCCATTGCTCCGGCAAATGCCAGTAGACTTCTGTTTGTTCCGGATATGACTCGCCCGGAGGTGATGGCATTTGATCTAAGTCTTACTGATGGCATCCGACGGCCTCTGCTCCTAGTTATTCAGTTCACCGAGACAGTTGACAATGAAACTTTTGATGTCACACAATTTGCTCTCCAGAGTAATGAAAGTGGAAATAACAGAATGGGCCTGACTGGAGGAAACTTCACCCAGGTTGAAGACGACACCATACTTATCCAAGTACTCGACTCAGACTTTGAATCAATTATTGCCATCCAAGACTTGCTTCGCAGTGAAAACACTTCATATCTCTATGCAGAAGCAGAAGCTGTGAATGATGCTAACATGAATCCCCTGGAGGAACAACCGGGCATACGTGTTCGCTCGTACAATGTAGATCTAATGCCTCCAGTGTTAGAGTCTTTCTCAATTGATTTGGATTCTGGTGAACTCACCTTGGTTTGGAACGAAGACGTTCTTGTAGACACCCTTGTTCCCCAGTACATCACACTTCAGAGTATGCTTTCCAGTCACGTAATACGCAATGCCACAGTCACCTATGGTACCAACACTAGTGTTGTTGTAGTGACAGTATCAATGGATGATCTGAACAATATCAAGTCTAGATTAGATCTTGCCACCTCTGTAAACGACACTTACATCACACTGTTGGAAGAAGCTGTTTATGACTTTGCATCAAACCCGTCTGACGCCCTGGATGATGCTCAACAGGTATCGGGTTATGTCGGTGATAGCACAAGGCCAAGCCTGGTAGCTTTTGACATCATGCTAACTACACAAACACTTACACTGTATTTCAGTGAGTCAATGGACCCGACAAGTCTAGATCCCGCGGGTATAATATTCCAGAACAATTTCCGTCGGGCTTCTCTCAGTTACCGTCTGACTAATGCTACGACCAACTCCCCAGCTGGCACTGTTATTGAACTGAACCTTGTAGCAGACGACCTAAATGCAATCAAAGAAATCGACAACCTCTACACCAATGAAAATAACAGCTACCTTGCCTTGGCATCGTATGTTATCAGAGACACCAGTGGAAACCCAGTCATAACAACACCTCCTTCGGATGCCCTTAAAGTGAGCAACTTTGAGAATGACACACTCGAACCACGTGTCCTGTCGTTTGACCTGGACCTGAACACCCGAGAATTATTGATCACATTCTCCGAAACTGTGAATATATCCACATTTGTTCCGGCTCTCTTCGCATTTTCCGATTCAGATGTTGGTCCTATGGTGTATTTCAATCTTACAACTAGTGCACCGACCAGTTCTAACCTGGCAGTGGTCACAGTCTCTCTCTCTGATTCAGATTTCAATACACTTACCCAGAATGGTATCTGCACGTCCTTGTACAATTGCTACCTCACTGTTTCAGATGATGCAATACAGGACATTTCAGGTATATTTGTAATTGGAGAGACAAAATCTGTGGGCAATTGGTTGGGTGACAATGTTCCACCTTCAGCAATAGAGTTCAGCATCTTCAACCTTTTGAATGGCACCTTCACTATTGAGTTCTCTGAAACTGTGGACCCATCCAGCATTGACTATAGTGCAGTTACATTTCAATCCCTCTACACTGAGCCAATAGACAACTACACGCTGACAAATGGCTCTTCCTTCAGTGAACTAGGCACAGTTGTTGAGATCCAACTCTCTGTGTATGACTTGAACAGGATCAAAGAAAAGCAATACTTATGTACCACACAGGGCTCATGCTATATCACTTTCTCTTCAGACTTTATCAACGACATAGCTAGGAATGACATCACGGCACAAGTATCAGGAGAGGCGCCTGGTCTCATAGCAATGGAGTTTATACCAGATAGTGCTGCACCAGAGCTCTTGAGTTTCGTGTACAATGCAAGGGATGGAAGTCTCATGATGACATTCAGTGAACCTGTGCAAGTCGAACTTATCAATCCTAGTGGTATACACATCCAGGGAGAAGCCAACACCACCGATATCTATACCCTGACTGGTGGAAATCCAGGCATCTCTGACTCGGATGAGATTGTTTTCTATCTCTCAACAAGTGATTTCAATGCCGTACAGTCTCTGCCTTATGCCACCAGACAAAACAATACCTACATTAGTATTGACTCTTTTGCATTCAGAGACACCTCTCTGATGCCAGTATTCATCACACCAGTGCCAAGTGACGATGCAAGACAGGCTTCAGATTATATCATTGATGATGATCCACCATCAGTTGAATCCTTCTCTCTAAACCTGGACACTGACGAGCTTCTCATTACTTTCAGTGAAGCAATATCTCTCACATCTGTGAGTGCTTCTGAACTGGTCCTGATTGGAAACGAAAGCCTCCCTGCCTCTTTTGTATCTCTGACAGGTGGAATAGTGAGACCTCTTCCTGATAGTAATGAACCGGGATCAGTCATCATAAGCATTGAACTGAATGAACCAGATATAGTGGCCATTAAGACAAACATCCACTTGGCTCTCTCACTCAGTACCACTCTTCTGAGAGTTGAAGCCGGATTTGTGACCGATACATCAGGAGTACCCATTGAGACAGACCTCATAGAGGCATCGTCACTGATAACAGACAGCACTGCCGCTGAACTTGTCTCCTTTGCTTTGGATGTAAACGACGGAATGCTGTATCTTACATTTTCCGATGTGGTTGATGCAAGTACCTTTGACACAAGGGCGATCACCATCCAGGATTCAGAGTATTCCCAACCTGAGAATCGGTACACGCTCACCTCATCCAGCAGTGCCTCTGATGTGGATGACTACTACATTCAGGTCACAATAGGTCCAGTGGACATTTTCAGACTCAAGTCTACACCGGGAGTTGCTACCAGCATCAACAACTCGTACGTCACAATGTTTGCCTCTGCTGCAGATGACCCGTTTGGAGTTGATGTTCTCTCCATCACAAATGGAAAGGCCTTCGGAGCAGACAACTTTACTGCTGATACAGACCCGCCGCTGTTGACCGGTTTCGAACTGGACATGAATGAAACTACACTGACCCTGTTCTTCTCTGAGGCTGTAGACATCTCAAGCCTAATTTTTGAGAATCTTGTTCTGTTTGCAGATGAAAACATCAGCTTGTCCAACTCCAATTTCACTATTACTGGAGGTGAAGTGTCGCAATCTGACGATGGACAGGTTGTCAGAATTGTACTCTCATTTGATGATGCTAATGCAATCCAGGCAGACACACTCCTAGCAGTATCCGAGGAGACTACTTTCCTCTCTATACCTTACGGATCCATACGTGACATTGTTGGGCACAATACCACCGGAACACCTGAAGGGGTAGCTGTGAGAGTAACCAACTATACCAGTGATTCCTCGCCACCAAAAGTGCTCAGATTCACCCTGGATGCCAATCTTGGATGGCTCAACATGACATTCTCTGAGACCATCAACATCAGTACCGTCGATGTAACAGAAATATCGATTCAAAACCGTAACTATTTCAATCAGTTCACGCAGTCAGTGATGCTAACCGACAGTATACCAGTGGGTGAAAACTCGGAGCACCTGTCAATTGAACTCTCAGCGGATGATCTCAACTCACTGAAGATAAGTCGTCCACTGGCTATTGACAAGGAAAGCACTAACTTAGTCCTTCAGTCTGGTGCAGTGACAGATATGGCAAATAACTCAGTGGCGACAATATCCAATATGGCAGCGTTAGATGTAGACAAGTTCTTTCCTGATGTGACTGAGCCAGAAATTGTGTCTTATGATTTCAACCGAACATCTGGTGAAATCCTACTAACTTTCACTGAAGTTATCGACCATGAAACACTATTTGACTTTACCACTGTCACTCTTCACAACGATAGCACAACTGAGAACTCACTCTCTTATACATTGAGAGAGGTTGGCATGATATTCTCAACTGGACCACCATACAGGCCCGAATATACCTTGCAGCCTACCTTCAGTGATGTGAACAATGTGAAGCGTTTAGTAGGTCTGGCAACTGGAAACAGCAACACGTTCTTGACTCTGTTGAATACGACAACCCACGACTTTGCCACCAATCCACTAAATGAAACAGCTCTACTCAGCGTGAGTCAGGTATTTGAGGACCGAGAAGCTCCTAGCCTCATTGATTTCCTCTTTGATGTTGATGCTGGAGATTTGTTGTTGAGTTTCAATGATGTTGTGGAAGCACCATCGCTGATAGTCACTGAAATTCAACTCCTCAGTTCAAACAATACCCCGACTGCCAACTTTACACTAACAGGAGGCTCAGTCTATGATTACAATGACTATATGCTGCTTATCTCATTGACAGAGGATGACCTGAATGAAATCAAGGTAATGACAGACCTTGCAACCAATCCAAACAACACTTACATCACCCTGGAGCCTAACTCTGTCTATGACACTGCTGGAAATGGAATTCTGCAGTTTGCTGAGCCACTAAGAATAAGAGAAACAGACTTCATCTATGATACTACCAGACCCAGGCTTGTGTCATGGAACATTTCCATCGATGCTGGGGAGATATATCTGCTTTTTGATGAGGCCGTCGACTATTCCAGTTTAGATGCAACCCTAATGACACTACAGAATGCAGAAGAGATGTTTGACGAGAATTCCACATACACATTGTCGTCTATGAGCACAGCTAAACCACCAGACTCAACCCTAATAGTGGTCAATATCAGCAGGAGAGATTTGGATGCAATCAAGGACATTACGTCACTGGCTACAATGGAAGGTGACACCTATCTCAGTTTTGGTGCACTATTTATCCTTGATATGAATGCCAATCTTGTAAGACCAGTTACAAACAGCAGGGCCAGTCAGGCTTCAACTGTATTTCCCGATGAGACTCCTCCAACCTTGGTCTCATTTACACTTGACTTGGAAAAGGGCTCTCTATTACTCTCCTTCTCTGAAACAATACATCCCAACACTTTCAATATCACCGAAATTACCCTGCACAATAATGCCCTTGCTGCTTATTATGAAGAGTTCCCCATTACCTATTTGAGTTCTTACAGAAGAACTGATTACTCCGAGGTAGAAATCACCCTCGACATCTCAGATCTGAACACCATCAAGAGCTTCTACAACCTCGGTACTGTTAGAGAGGATACATACATCTCACTTACTCCAAATACTGCAGAAGATAGGAATAACAACAAGATTGTGGAAGTAACTGCATTGATGGCTGCCGATGTTGGACAAGACAGGATCAGGCCAACACTGGAATACTTTGATATTGATTTCACGTATGAGAACTTTACACTATACTTCAGTGAGACAGTTAATATCAGCACCTTGGACGTCACGCAAATCACATTTGTTCACAATCACACTGATATCTCGTACACACTTACCGGGGGATATCTGGTAAATATGAATCATGACGACGTCCTAACAATCAGCTTCACAAAAGAAGACCGAGATAACATCACTCGATTGCCTCTGTGCACTCAGAAATACGACTGTCTCCTTTCATTTACTTCTAATCTGGTGAATGACACAATGACCAACGCGGTGAGAGCAGTATCAGGGAGGGCACCCCGTGTATACATGGCAGACATATCCTCAACAAGACTTGTCAACTTTGCTCTGCTAGATTTTAACACTGGAACCATTGTACTTGAATTCAGGGAGATCATTGACTCTGAGACTGTGAGTCCACAGGCACTCAGACTGCAAAATTCCCTATTTGGAGAGACGGCGGCAATAATGCTCACTGGAGGTAATGTTACATCATCGAACGGAACCGTAGTCACCATCATCATGACAAACGAGGATCTCAATGATCTCAAGGCTACTAACCTATCTCAAGCACTCTGTAGAAGCCAAGTCTTCTGCCACATCAGACTGCTCGATTCATTTGCCAATGACACCTTTGGTAATCCCATTGAGCCTGTTGAGAATAGCGTAAACTTTGATGCTGCTTTAATACCTGATAATATACCTCCAGACATAACACATCCTACGCTGCTTGATTTTGATATCGATTTGACAACCGAAACAATAACTCTCCATTTTGACGAGACAGTGGACCACACAATGTTTTCGTCACGATTCATCACCATCCAAAATGCGGAAGAGAACTCCACAGCCTCTTACCAGCTCTCTGCTGATGATCAGGACCACACTACGCAGTATCTCCCTATCATTACCTTCACACTGCTCCCACAAGATGTGATTGCTATAAAGGCCATTGAAACACTTGCCACTGGGCAGGATGACACCTACATCTCACTAACATCTGCTCTTGTTACAGATACCAGTGGAAATAGCATTGTGGTCATCGGAGCAGGGGAGGCAAAACAAGTTCAAATATACGACAATGACACAATTCCACCTCAACTTGTGTCATTTGAACTTCTTGACATGAATGAAGGGGTCATCACACTATCATTCACAGAGCCAATCAATGCTAGTACTGTTGTATTTAGTGAGTTTGCTTTGCATAATGACTCGTCTGGTAATGGAGTGTTCACCCTGACTGGAGGAAACACGTCATTCCCTGACCCTTCCACAAAGCTGGTGCTTCAGATATCCTTCAGTGCTACTGACCTCCGTCAGATCAAACTGCAACAGAACTTGGCTGCCAGCAGAGAAACGTCTTACATCTCATTCTCTTCTAGTGCCATTCTGGATATGGCTGGCAACCCTGTCATTCCTGTCCTTCCCACTGAACCGGAACAAGCAGTGCTTTTTACTGAAGATCAAACCAGCCCTGTTGTGCTTTCGTTTGAGCTGAACATGAACGCTTCAGAGCTGATCATCACATTTAATGATGTTATCGACCGAGACACTCTGCGAACTCAGTTCATAACCCTCCAGAACACATTTGATGGATCGGATGATGCAAATGAGTACCAACTCAGTGCTAGAGGTTCCACCGTCAGTCCTGATGGGTACGAGATTGTCATCAACATACATCCTGATGACCTTAATGCCATAAAGATGAGAGATGGACTAGCTACCAAGAGAAACACAACATACCTCGTCCTTACTGCAAGTACCATCAGGGAAGTAGCAGGCTCACCCGTGACTCCCATACTTGAAGACGGCGCTCTTAGTGCAAGTGATTTCCAGCCAGACATCACGAGTCCAGAGCTCATTGCTTTCTCTCTCAGTCTAGAGGATGAGGTCCTTGTGCTCATGTTTAGTGAAGCTGTTAATGTCCATTCCCTGGACTTCAATCAGTTGACACTTCAGAGTGAAGCAAATAGAAGTGACGACAGTGAAGCTTACACTCTCACCGGTGGTATTCCAGATCCTCCATACACTGGGGTAACTGTGACCATCTCACTAACTAAGGGAGATCTTGATACTATCAAGGGTATGACAATGCTGGGAACCACAGTCAACAACACCTATATATCCTTCCCTGAAACAGCAGTCTATGACATGAACAGGCAACCGATTGTGGCCATTGACAGTAGTTCTGCTCTTAGAACTCTCACCCTCTCCCCTGACATCTTCCCTCCGACAATTGTCCAGTACTGCCTCAACATGAGTGGAGACGTGTACCTGGAGCTCACTTTTTCTGAGTCTATCAACTCATCATCTCTCCAACCGTCTCTTCTGACACTGCAGAGCTCACCGGGATCAAATCCACTAGCTAGACATCAGCTACTTGGTGGAACGGTAACAACCAATGATGAGATTAAAGTGGCCATATATCTTACTGTTGAAGATTCTAATGAAGTCAAGCGACTTCAAGATCTTGCCACTTCTACTTCCAACACCTATCTGACTTTCCCAGTGGGCATGGTGTATGATTATGCACTACCTCCACAGGCTATTGTTGAGGAGACTGGTGGTATTCCTGTGAATGACACATGCTATGTACCAGACGATACACCGCCAGTTCTGGATGAGTTCAACCTTAACCTTGGAAATGATACATTGACCCTGTTCTTCTCTGAAACTGTCAGCATAGACCGGTTCAACTTCACCGGCATCACTCTAATTGGAGCTGACCCAAGCATCCAAAGACAACTTACTGACGGCACTTTGCTCACTGACAACAGCCACATCATCTCATTCACACTTGCCTTTGATGATGCTAACTATATCAAGAATATTTCAGAACTAGCAACAACTGAAGATAACACCTTCATTATTTTGACCAGTGCTACACTACAGGATATGAATGGCAATGCAATTGAGACTACAGAGGCTGCAAATGCTGTACAGGTTACAAACCTCACCTTTGATGAAACAAGCCCAGTGTTGGATGGATTTGACTTTGATCTGGATGAAGGGAAGCTTACCTTGTATTTCACCGAGACAGTTGCTGTGAACACCATTGATGTGACCCAGATTACCATGCTTGACGGTCCTACTGGAATAGAGCGTCACTCTCTAAGTGACAGTTCCACTACCATAAGTCCAAATGGTCCAGTTGTAGTCATTCAGTTGTCAGATGAGGATCTCAACCGGGTCAAACAGCTACCAGTTCTTGCGACACATGCCAACTACACCTGGATAATCCTGAACAGTGCCACCATCAATGATACCTCTCAGAACCCACTGAGTCCTGTAGACGAACCAAGAATGGTAAACAGGGGTGGCTTTACAGCTGATGACACCAACCCTATCCTTCTTAGCTTCC